>JAVJIF010029156.1:0-60219 GCA_038442645.1 Agave tequilana
CTCGTCTGACTGTTTCATCTCCTCGGGAGTCCCTTTTCAAAGGTGGAATCAATTTGACCATCTCTGCATTCTTCTTTCAGCAAATCAATTCAGCTTCACGATAATCTTGAATAAGCCGAATTTATCGAAGAAGGTTTGTGATGCATCCATGCAGGACCTTTCTAATGCTTCCACATTCATGTACAGATTCGATGATCAGCTGTAGCTAAGTCCTTAATTATGACGAACAAAAGTGAACTCCACGAGGAATCTCACTTACTTGATATATTTCCTGTGAAGTTAGTACTCCATATCTAGACACGAAGATCAGCTGAGAACCAGAGTCTTGATGAACAAAAGGTGACGCTCCATGAGGAATGTCGATCTACCCGACAATTTCCCATGAAAGTTTAAACTTAACTCTTCAATCCCCAACATGATTTTAGAGGTTACCAGTGGAATACAGAAATGTTCACTTCATGTTACATGATCTGAAGCCTTCGGTGAATAAGGCTAGAGGAAAACATTGCTTTCTAAGCCCAATATAAATCCTCAACAACTCATCATGCTGAGGGAAATAGCATGGCTAGCCCAACTCAAACGATAGTTGGTTAAGCATACCAAACCCGTTGACAGCTGAAAATTTGCTAAAATTCGAAGGGACATGATCTCGTTTTTCCCCAGCAAAGTCCCCTACTAATTCCCGTCCATGGAATGGTACGAATATAAAAGGTTGTATTCATTTTTCTAATGAAATGAATCACAGATCAGAACTGTCATGCTTAAAGCTCACGTCTCTGACAGTAAAACCTTTTGAGTATCCCTGCGGATCTTACTAATATCCCTAGCAGAGTAAACTCCACTTGTCATTCTCTTCAATAGAATGACAGGTTCGCTCAAATTGCTGTTATGTTCAAACACCTCTAACAGTAAATGAATCTTTGTCAAGTTAACGTCATACCTCTAACAAGTTGCTTTACAAATCCCCAAGCGGAGAAGCTGTCACGATTACTTCTGACAAGATCTCCTTTCAAATTCTCCAGCAAGAGATTTGATTGTTATGTTAATGATTATATCTGACAACTTTTTAGGGAATAATCCTTTCCATATCGAATCTCCACAGACTTCTTTTTGTCACGTTAATGATTACCTCTGACATATAACTCTTATGGATTTCATTTTCTAACTCCTCAACGAGTTTTTGATAGACTCCCTTTGATATCTATTATTTCCCTTTTTAGTCCCTAGTGGACTTTCTTGGTTGTCACGTTAACAATATACCTCTGATAATTTCTTCCAAATAACATTCGAAGGAGATATTAATTTCTCACGGAGTTTATGATCAAGTCTTATTTTCCCCAGTAGAATTATTTCTTTTACCGTCATGTTCAGCTTGTCACCTCTGAATGGTAAAAATCCTGAGCTTGGTGGTTTCTCAATCAGTTATGTCCATGTTACCTCTGAACTGACAAATAACCAAGTCTCATCTTTCAGTCCGACAGAGACTACTTCTTTGTTGTTATGTCCAGTTCGCCACCTCTGAATTGCAGGGCTCAGAGTTTAGCAACTTACAATCGGTTATATCCATATTACCTCTGAACTAACGGATGCCTAGATCTCTCCCCTTTTATAGTACTCCAACTGTCATGTCCAGTTCATCACCTCTGAACAAAAGAGTCCATAACTTTGTTTTCCTTCCCCCATCAGGGTCGGGAGTTCTTACTATCATGTTAATACTACCTCTAAACAGTGAATTGTGAGTCTGATGTCTCTTAGTTAGTCATGTCCATATTACCTCTGAACTGAAAAGTGTTCAGATTTAATTCACCATTGCAGTCCTTAGTGGGCTAGCTGCTAAGTTAATGCGACTACCTCTGGTAGCAGATTCGGAGTTTAGTGTGTCTTAATCTATCATGTTCAATTTATCACCTCTGAATAGAATGGTCCCTAAAATCATATTCACCTCTATTTTGTCATCATGTCTAGATCATCACCTCTGAATGACAAAATTCCAAGCTTGGTGGCTTCTCAATCGGTCATGTCCAGTTCATCACCTCTAAACTGACAGATAGCCAAGTCTCTCCTTTTTGTTTACTGTTATGTCCAACTCATCACCTCTGAATAGTAAACACTCCAGTTTGATAATTTCTAATCGGTTATGTCCAGTTCGTCACCTCTGAACTGATGAATATCCAATCTCACCCTTCTTTGTCGTTATGTCAAGTTTGTCACCTCTGAACGATAAGGCTTCGTGTCTGGTGAATCCTAATCAGTTATGTCTAGTTTGTC
This sequence comes from Agave tequilana, assembly GCA_038442645.1. Classification (NCBI taxonomy): domain Eukaryota; kingdom Viridiplantae; phylum Streptophyta; class Magnoliopsida; order Asparagales; family Asparagaceae; genus Agave; species Agave tequilana. The sequence continues at coordinate 2,269 of JAVJIF010029156.1, forward strand.
ACTTCTGAACTGACGGATACCCAGATTTAACTTTTCTGTCTGGTAGGGACTCTTCTCGCTGTTATGTCTAATTTATCACCTCTGAATAGCGAACCCTCTTTTCTAGCAATTTTGAACCTATTATGTCCACATTACCGCTGAACAGATAGATTCCTAGATCTGCTCCTCTTTATCCCCAGTGAGTTCTTATACTCAGACTGATTTTATCATGTTCCTAACCTCTGAATAATTTTCAGTCAAATTTCTAATTTCTTTAGGGAATTCACTTGGTGAATGCTCTCCCTTATGAACACCCGAGGTAATTCAAAGTATTTTGAAATCTGAACCATCCCATTGTGGATTTACAAAACTTTGAAGGGAGTTTTGTTGACACTCAAAAAAGACAAAATCTCAAACAGCTCTTCAACCAGTCTAAATGATGTATCTTGTCGACATTTACAAAAATCAAGTCGCTGACAAGCTGACGATCAGTTTCTGCCCATCTCTGAGGGACAATTCAGTGACTTGGACTGTACTGATCCAGTGAAGCAGACAGTAAACTAAGCTTGCCTTTGAAGAGATCTAAGTAGGCCTAAGATGCTAAGTTAGCTCAACACTTAGTCTTGCATGAGCAAAAGGGGATAATCTCACCTAAGAGGCTAAGTTTGTCTAGCTTTGCTTTGAAGCTCTTCACAGCTTCATTGAGAGCTAACTTACAGCTTCGCTTGAAGCTTATTCTAACTTCATCTGAAGCTAATTATAGTTTTGCCTAAAACTTTCTTGATAGCTTCGCATGAAGCTCTTCATAGCTCCATAGAGAGCTAACTTACAGCTTCGCCTGAAGCTAATTCTAACTTCGTCGGAAGCTTTCTTGATAGCTTCGCATGAGGTTTTTCATAGCTCCAGAGAGCTAACTTACAGCTTCGTCTGAAGCTAATTCTAGCTTCGCCTGAAGCTTTCTTGATAACTTCACATATAGCTCTTCATAGCTCCGCAGAGACTAACTTACAGCTTCACCAGAAGTTTTCTTTATAGCTTCGCATAGCTCCATAGAGAGTTAACTTAGAACTTCGCCTGAAGCTAATTCTAGCTTCGCCAGAAGCTAATTCTAACTTCGCTGGAAGTTTTCTTGATAGCTTTGCATGAAGTTCTTCATATCTTCAGAGAGCTAACTTATAGTTTCGCCTGAAACTAATTCTAACTTCGTCGGAAGCTAATTCTAGCTTCACCGGAAGCTTTCTTGATAGTTTCGCATGAAGCTCTTCATAGCTTCACAGAGAGCTAACTTACAGCTTTATCTGAAACTAATTCTAGCTTCGCCTGAAGCTAATTATAGCTTCACCGAAAGCTTTCTTCATAGCTTCATCTGAAGAGGCTAGCTCCGCATGAGGAAAGTAACCGTCCTACTAAGTTAGTGGGGGAGTTAATGGGTAGTTACACCCATAATCCCTCATTAAGAGGAGACATCAAGGAAATCATAACTCCCTATTGCCTAGTGGGGAGAGTTAATGGGTTGTTACACCCATGATCCCTCATTAAGAGGGACAATCAAGGGAGTCATAACTCCCTATTGAGCCTATAAATAGCCTACTAGTAGGCTGGACTCAGGGGCTGGAAAGAATTCAAGTCCAAGAGGCTTTTTGAAGAGCAAAAGCTTCTTTGGTGGCTTCAAAGCTTAAGCCAATAAAAGATCTACTCTCTCACTTTCAAGAATTCTAAGAATTTAGAGAATCACTTCTCTAATCCTACAAGGGTAAATTCAGGATGCTAATATCCTAAGGCCTTCCTCCCTCTCAAGGAATCTCTGGAACTAGGTGAGAAGGAATTCCCAGGCAATAACATTGGAAGATCGATCGATCGCTCGCATCGTCAACGGGACAAAGTGGTCGCACGCTGATCAGACTCCTACCGGCACACTTTGCCAGAAATCTCAGAGGAGATATACTTGTAATTTTCTTTTTCTTTCTGTAAAGAATTACTCGTAATTTCGCTCCTCGATCTCTTTTTGTAAGTTTTTCCCCATCAATTTTAAATGGAAAACAATAAATGGATCGACTGCGATAGGAGATAAAGCTCTAATAGAGGTTTGGTCTGAAAAAGCTGCTCAAGTTCATAGTTTACTGGGGAATTTGAAAGTCCGACCTCTTTTAGTGCCAAAGATGACAAGGTGAATCCGTGAGTAAAGAAGTTTGTGCTTTTGGGTGTTAGAAGAAATATGAAAGAGTACAGGCTGTGGGACCCCGAAAATAAGAAAATCATGGTGAGTCAGTATGTCACATTTGATGAGACTTCAGTGTTGAAGTCTACCGTCTCAGCAGGTGGAGAGGACGAAGACCAAGGAAGCATCGCTGTAGGTGAAGGTTAATGCTACTCCGCCATCTCCAGTTGGTTCGGCATCAGTAAAGACTTCACTGGATGTGATACCGGGTAGAGATCATGTAGCCAGTCTTGATGCTGAATAGGTTAAAGACATTGATGCGAATGTTAAGTTATTTGTGGCAATCAGAACCAAGGTAAAACCATAAAAGTGAGTGAAGAAGCATGAATCTCAAGCTTGTGACTGCGACAAGCTCAAGTTGAAGGTCGTTATTCTCCATGATGGTAGTGAGGAGGTTCATATGACTTAGTCAGTTGGGTTCACTGCTGCAGATTCAGTTATAGGTACTTGAGCTCGGTGGAGCTCTTTTCAATGAACTACGGTTGGCTTGATCCCTTGGGCAAGGTATGTAGATAGCCGTAAAGGCGCAACCAGTTAGTGATGCAACCTGTATGAAGCTATTTGGTTCTCGAGAAGCTGATTGGAACTTCACCTAGAGGTGAAGAGTTGTGGCCGATTGGAACTTCAAGTAGAGGTGGAGAGACTTCACGTAGAGGTGAAGTGTTGTGGCTAGTTGGACTTCACGTAGGAGTGAGGTGTTGTGATCTCGATGAATAGCTGATCTTCTGGTGAGAAGACAGTTGAGCTTATATAAGAGGGTGTTCATCCAGTTATTGAAGCCGATGATGGTGTTCGGTGTGCTCTATTCAGACTTGGTTGGACCGTCAATTGAAGACATATAGACTAGAGAGAGTCAGTGTTGGCTCATAATGAGTTCTTCTTGAGGTCATCTAGTTACTGAATTGGAGACATGTTCGTGATCGGCATGTATGGAAGTTCTCATCAGTGAAGTGTAAGGAATGCATGTATGGTGCATTCCAGTTGGATAGCTGGGCTGAAGTTGAAAACCTACAATTGATATTGGAGTTTGGTGAGAGTTGCAGGTGGCAACGACAAACTCAGTTTTAATCTAGTGAGATCAGTGGAAATCAATTGTACGTGTGCGGGCGATTCGTTTGAAGGAACATATTTCGTATGTTGGCCAAGTCGAGATCGTGTGTCGATTTCGCTGAGATCGTGTGTCGATTTCGTCCGGAGCGCTCAAGCCGAGATCGTGTGTCGATTTCGTCGAGATTGTGTGTCGATTTCGCCAGGTGATATATTGGAGTTCGTTAGAGTTTGGCTCAGATTTGAGAAATCTTCACCGAGATGGAGAACTGTAGAGAGAGGAGATAGAGGAAGATAGCACAAAAATCGAAAATCAAAAGGAGCAAGAACTGGCATTAAAGCAGGTCAGGAAAGAGCCCGGTCGACCGCCCGGTCGACTGCTGTGCACGACGTGCACAGGATTAGCCCGGTCGACCGCGTGGTCAACCGTGGCAAAGTAGCGGTTGACCGACCGGTCGACTGACTGACAAAAGGCTCTGCTCTTGGTTGGTGCCGGTCGACCGGGCCAGTCGACCGAGGCATGGGTCGGTCGACCACCCGGTCGACGGACAGACGCGTTTTTGCTGACCTTTCTGGATTCATATTCCTTTTCTTGTTTTGGGGTCGAATCCAATCAGGGTTCCTAAAATCCTGGGATTCTGTGGATATAAATAAGGGCTAAAGCCTTTATGTATTGTATCCTGGAATCTCTCAAAGTATTTCTCCAGTATTGGTTGTATTGATTGTTGAATCAATAAAATCTTTCTCACCTTACCCCGAGGACGTAGACAGATTGCCAAACCTCGTTAAATACTACGTTGGCTTGTTTTCTCTATTATTTCTCTATTCTTGTGCGTGTTCGGTACTTCTCTGGCTGCATCTGTCTCCAAGTTGGTGGATTCCTCATAGGTTGTTGTCCCGCACGCACAACACAAAGCACTCGTACATGGTCCCCAAAAATGCCAGCAACATGGGTAGGTGGAGATTCGGACATGTAGGACACTAAATGAACTTGGTAAAGCTGTTAATTTGCAGAAAACAATTTGTGGCTAAAAGAGGCAAATGCAGTTAATACGGTTATAAGCAAAATATCAGAATTTTCTAGTCATGGAATTTATTGTTCAGTGCTGTAATATCAATTACGGAATCAAGAAGAGCTTGAAAGTTACTTACTGGAAGGAAATCATGATAGTTGCGGTGCTTTGAAAGAAAACCGTACAAGTAATTAGATGAGATCCTGAAAATTTCCCATAGCTCATATAGCATTGCTGCCCTTTTCTGCAAGGTCTTGATGCGACGAATTTCTAAGGGTTGCTTCCAAGTCACAATGTAGTACGTGTGCGCGTAGCTGCAAAAAAGATACAGAGAAGGAAATATTCCTCCTCAAAACAATGTAAGAGAAATAATGATATGGTGCAAAAGTAGGCTTGTTTTCTTTCTTTCCGCAGTTATACAACTTTAACTTGCGTTTTACACCCCATTAAGGTTCACAAAGCTGCAGTTTAGCCTAGTTATTTGAACATTGTCTACGTAGACCGACAAGCACATTGTTCATGTATTTGCATCAATTCCATCTACATAGATACACGAGAGAATGTGTGCAGGACGTCGTCTCTTGGACCGGATAACTTTTAGAAAATGGAGTTGACCCTAAGTTACCTACATTAACACGGGACTAGCTTTTTACCAAAAATAGTGTATATCTTGTTGCTATTTAAATTAAACTTTCAAGAAGGAAGAAACTTCTCTATTTTGATCGAGGCCTGCGAGCACTGTCCTTAAGGGTAGATCGCCACTCCAGGATTCAACGATCACTCGGTTTTGTTTCTTTCAGAGATGCAGGGAAGAATTGAAGATTCAACGATCACTCGGTTTTGTTTCTTTCAGAGATGCAGGGAAGAATTGAAGATTCAACGATCACTCGGTTTTGTTTCCTCCAGAGATGCAGGGAAGAATTGAAGTCCTCCAGAGATGCAGGGAAGAATTGAAGATCCAACGATTGCTCGGTTTTGTTTCCTCCAGAGATGCAGGGAAGAATTGAAGAGTTTTTTTTATTTCCTCCAGAGATGCAGGGAAAAATTAAGAGTTTAAGAGGAAGATGATTGAGTTGTGTTATTAGGAAGATGCATGGAAGAATTGAAGATTTAACGATCGCTCGGTTTTGTTTCCTCCAGAGATGCAGGGAAGAATTGAAGAGTTTTTTTATTTCTTCCAGAGATGCAGAGAAAAATTAAAAGAGTTTAAGAGGAAGATGATTGAGTTGTGTTATTAGGAAGATGCATGGAAGAATTGAAGATTCAACGATCGCTCGGTTTTGTTTCCTCCAGAGATGCAGAGAAGAATTGAAGAGTTTTTTTATTTCCTCCAGAGATGCAGGGAAAAATAAAGAGTTTAAGAGGAAGATGATTGAGTTGTGTTATTAGGAAGATGCATGAAAGAATTGAAGATTCAACGATCGCTCGGTTTTGTTTCCTCCAGGGGAAAATTGAAGAAGAGTTTTTAAGAGGAAGATGATTGAGTTTCATCATTTCATTAGAAAATCCTTGGGAAACCCGGATTTGCACCCCCCTGCGCCCCTTTGTGCGCACATGCGCATTAAAGATTTTCCGCACCGGTAGGTAACCCCAATTTCCTTTACTGGGCGCCTCTATGGGCTTGCGTGCACGTGAGCACCCATTGGTTTTTAGCCCACACAACCCATCATGAAAGAGACTCCATATATAAAAACTAAAGAGTTCTTTTCCTATTCAATGTGAGACTAAAAGAACTTTGCTTAATTTTAAAATACCCTTAGAATACTAACATATCTTGCGCACAGCAGTATCGGAAGGATACTTAATGGGTGAATTGGCATTTAACAAAGCACATGGTTCACTCCATGATCAAACATGGAGAGCAACGGAAAGCGCACGCACACATACAATTTTTATACTATTGAAAATTTTACATGCAAATATAACTCTACAAGGTAAATATTAGATTAACACCTAACAAAGCACATTGTTCGCTCCGTGAGCCGACATTGAGGGCAATGGAAAATGCACACATGCAGATTATTCGACTGTTGAAACTTCTACATGAAAATATAACTCTACAAGGTAAATATAAAAGCAAACAAATGCCTGAATTACATGAATGAAAAAATCCCCTCATAATAAAACCTCCAGAAATATCAAAAGAAAGAAAAGTTTGCAGTTCAGTCAGCAAACTGAGTGATTAAAGAATCCAGCAACAGGAACAAGGCAAGTCTTCCACTTTCCCTTAGGGAAAAATATATGCATGCAGCAGGAATGCAACAGTTCCCAAGCCCACAGATGAAGAAGATGGAAGATAACCCTCTGAATTATGGGCAGTAATATGTTATGCTGATTCTTCAAGACCTGAAAAATGGAAGAGAAGAAAGCTATGATGAGGAGTATGGGAAGCTTCGCGTGTTAAGAAAAACAAAGTTCAATAGGATGCAAGACTACCACTTTATTGTACCACAGTTTTTGTTTAAACCAGTTCCTTCCAATGCAGCAAGAGCATCATCACCAAAACTCAATCCTAGACAAAATTGTAATACAGAAAAACTTGAGGTTAGATAGAATTCCTTGCAAGTGAGCACACCTGCAGTAGTAAGAGAAAAATTGGCAACCGCCAGATAACTGAAACTCATAAGAGAACAACTATTGTTCTTTAAAGCTTAAGAGAACATCCATAATTCAGTATGCGATTGGAGCATTTGGTAGGAGCAAGCAAAATACCAGTTTTAAGTTGTGGCAAATTCTGAAAATAGTATTTGAATTCTGAATTCAATTGTTCTTCTCCTTCATGATCCACAGCAAGAACTCCTCCGGATCGATATTAATGCTCTCCATATCTTTCAGATCTTTACACTACAGAATTCGAATATAAAAATGACATGATGCATCAAGAGAGATGAACAAGCCAATAAGCAATAGATGTCTCGTCTTATATCATTAAATTTTCAAATGAACAAAAAGATGGAAGGGCAGAGCTACAAAGAAAGCAAAATCTAAATTCCACTCATTAAATTTCAAGGTTTAGAGAGACAAATAGACTAACATAGTGTGTACTAAACAAAAGCAGTACAATGAGTTTGATCATTAGGACAAAATAGCAAAAAAGAATATCAGGAGTTACATTGATGCCGAATTTTTTTTGCATGGCAATTTTAGGAACTGTTTCCAAGAACAGAAAATCCCATCAAATTTTGTCCATGCTTTAGACTCAGTTTGAATTTGTCCACAACCAGGCATTTCATTCCTATGCTAAATTATTTTATCTGATAGCTTTTAATAAGCATTATCTCTCATGAACTAATTTAAGCGGAGATAATAGAAAGAAGATGAACTTGCGTTGCTAATAGAGCGCCTAATGTGATAAGTATATCTTACATGCTTGAAAAGTTTGTTTACTTTTGACACACCTTGTATGTCACGCCCCGCTTCCCAAATACGCAGAAACGGAGTCGCGATGAAGGTCGGTGATGTATGTACGCGAGAAAAATACCCACACACATACGTTAAGCCTAAAGTAACCTGAACAAGCTACAAAATCTAATACGATAAATCAATATCACTGCAATATGACATATAAATATCTAACACAACGATAACAGATGAATAAAGGAAAGAAAATGGCAACTGGATGCGATAAAGATAGAATCAGAAAATAATATGAATAAAAGAGCAAGAATACCTATAATTAAGAAAGAGAGACTCCAGCTCCTCGTAACGCGTACGATCACACGAATACCTGTACAATATAAGGTGTCCAAAAATAATCCCTGGTCGTGCGAATCCAGAGTCGTCAGAAGCGACCTAATGAGTGCGTGTGAAAAGGGAAAGATGTTCGTGCATAACAACATGATAACTGAAATGAAACATACCAGAATAATTAATGTCAAGAACAAAGCTATGAGCGATATATAACTAGTGTCCTGACCACTAATGTTAAGATGTGTAACCTAACATATGTCAGTAGTCTGGTATACAATCCGGTCACAATCATATTTCTATCATAATTATATATATATACGTACAGTTGGCTGATCACGATCAGTCACAATACATTAACAGTTTATCATTATTAATTATGTCAGCGAACACCAATTGCCGCATGTAATAGACGCATCACATATTACGCCTGCCACACATGCCAATCGAGATCCTCAGTTATTGAAACTGATCGGTTGGAGACATTGTCTGTGTTTTAGGTGGATCTCGTGCATACCCGGGACCACGGCCCAAATCCCTAACGCTGAACCAGGACCTACCGCAAATGTAGTCAGGAACATGTATAACAGGAATAGGAACAGGATGGGGTGCCAGTCAGCCCCACAGGAACATGCAGTGGAACCCTCTTTCGGCTGCGCAACCTAAATCCTAGGTCCACTCAAAATACAGATGTTGTCTCCTCTATCAATTTCCTCAATCCCAGTGTAAGTTATTTAATGTCATGTTATTAGTTTATCAAGATTATTTAATGTGCATGTTACTTAAATCACTGGGATAACTCGGTGGTAGTCACAGTAACAATATCAACATGTGTAATCAGGATACCGGTATAACATGAATATATAATAACAGTAGACAAGATACTGGTATAACATGAATATGTAACAAGTATAACATGAAAGTGTTGTTACCGTGTAACAATATTTTCCCAGCAATTAATGGTAACATGGACATGATAGTTATCAGGTAGATACCAAGTATAATCAGTCAAGTTTCCTAGGCAAATCATGATATTCAGGGTGAGTAATGACCTACTGTCATGAATAGAATAATCCGGGCAATGTATATAATCAACTCAAATCCTCAAAGTCATCGATATATCCATCCTCTAAGTCATAAATAAATCAGATAGATCAATAGCTGTCATAAAACTCCGAATATGCAATATAGTCACCGAAATTAATGAAATCTTTCATAATAACTCTATCTTCATAACTAAAATAGTCAAGAACCAATCATGAAGTAATATATATATCCTCAAGATCAAAATAAGACTTATCCAACCATAATCAAGATCATAACTAAAGAATATAACGTCCTCGATCAACATAACATCTCAATCATCTCTGCATCTAAATATCCAACATTGATAAGATCATCAGTACTCAATCAAATCACTAGGGTAATTTCAAAAGTCTTTATTTCATCAATCCAAAACTAAGATCATAATTAAGGAGTCCCACATCCTCGATCAATATGAAATCTAAATCCTCCCTATATCTAGTAATCAATATCAATAAGGTCATCAATACATCAGTCAAGCTCACCAATGGAGGAATCCAGAAATAATAGCTCCTAATAGTCCAGAAGTCTGTCTCATCATGTACACTAGCATCAAGAGTATTATATTCATACATATCTATGTATCGGTAAAACAGTCTATCGATAAAGCAACGTCATATCTAACACGTCCTCAATATCCCAATGAGTTCTGGTCGGAATAATCACCAAATAATTTGTCCGACAATTACTTCACATGTATCTCTAACCTCAATCAAGAATCAATCAACCTCAAGATCAATATATTTATATTCTAAGATTATCACAACTAGATCAGTTACAAGGTCAAATCCGGTCTACAGTATACCCATACTAGGCTAAGCCAACAACGGTCATCTATCAACACATGAAATGATACTGATACAAGCTCATATGAACTACGAAAATAAGGTGAACAATCACTAATGTCTCATGAAGTGATACATGTGATGACACTGGTAAAATACATCAAATAGTCACATGAAATAATACGAATAAAAATACAATATCCAATAACGGTAAATAAGAAAATGACATAAGAACAAACACTCACAATAAGAAACACTCACAAAATAGGATTATAGAAGGAAAAGAAAACACTCACCTGAACTCATCCCAAGTCCAAAGCACTGAAATCATAAGGCCCCGATAAATCTACATAATTCATTTAATAGGAATTGTTAGATTTTTAAAAGGATATTTAAAGGAGTTTAAATCTTGATTAATTAGTTTGGGAGTTAGAAATATGATTCTTTAGGTTTAATGAATTTAGTAGGCTTAATTTAAACCAATTTCTAATTTTTGTTAGATTTTTAATAGGCTTCAAATCATTAAAATACTTAACGGGTCTAGATTTACCATTAAGGAGAAATGGTTATAAAGTGAGTGATTTGATTTAATTTATATTGATATTAGTCTAAAATTTTTATCATAGAAAGTAGAAGAATTATAGATTATTGTTTATATTTTTCTCAATTTTTTTCTTAATATTTAAAATTAATTATTTTTAATACGAAATTATTCTTTCTTTCTTTTCTTTTTTTTATACACTTAATTATTTTTAATACGAAATTATTCTTTCTTTCTTTTCTTTTTTTTATACACAACAGCCAGGCCCGGACCAGTCTCAGGCCGGACTAGGCCAGGCCCGGCCTGGTCCGGGATATTTTTATTTTTTTCTGAAAATCTTTTGTTAAAAAAATTCTGAAAAAATATATAAATTAAAATTATGAGTTGGTATATTTTCACATGTATTTTAGTTGAATTTTAAATTGGGTTTTGATGTATAAAAAAATATTCATGGAGATCATGGTAGAGACATGATTTTTAATAAGCTATTTATGTCAAATAAATTTTAAGAAAATAAATTACTTGGATTTGATCTCCTAGCATGCTCCTTAATTTCTATAATTAAAGATCCCTTTTGTTCATGCTTCACTTGAGGAGAAAAGAAAGGAGGTGGGAAGAGTTGGGATTAGGGTTTTCTCTTGAAATAGAAGAGAAAGAAAGAGTTTGGGTCTTTATATAGGTTATTAGAAATTTTAGAAACCTGAATTCTAGTTAGGTTTAGATTGCTTAATTTAGTAATTAGGATTAGGATGTGAGTTTGGATTGAAATTTGAATTATGATTATATATTTAGATTAGATTATAGATTTGAATTAGGATTAGGATTGGGTTTTGGGTTAATGGGTAAGGATCCCAATGGTACTGGGTTATATTTGGGCTTTAGTTAAAAGAAATAAGTAATATGAAAAATAAGAAAAATAGATAGTGGGCTTGTGGGCTTAGTTTTTTGGCCTAAAGAAAAATAGAAAGAGATGAAAATAAGGAAGTGAGCTTAACTCATGTGGGCTTAGCATAAAAAGAAAAAGAAAACAAAAGGAAAAGGAGAATGAGCTGAGCTTATTGGGCTTGAATAAAAATAATAATACTACCCATTAATAATAATTTAAAATAACTAAATATAAGCAATAAGAGTCTACAAGTCATAAACAATAATAATACTAATAATGATACAAAATCAAGTTAATTAATAATAATAAGATAATGGTAGAATCAGGTAAATACTTTAAAATAATAATATGGTATTATTAAATAGGGGATATTATCATATTACATTGTATCCTGTTTAATTAATATAATCAGAGATAGTAGGAAGAAACCTAAATTGCATAGTTGTCTAGAGAACCTATCCCTGAACTGTATATATTACATTTTTGAAACAAATTTACCGCTTCATGGTAGACTAGATCTCTCTTTTTTCTGCTCTGTAGGCAGAGAGAAGCTAGGTTTAAACATCATTTTCCTTTTCTGTTCAAGGATGCTTGCACATCCCATAAAGCTCATTTCTTTTGCTGCAAGGAGTTGAAGTATCGGCATTGCAGTGAAACAAAATCATAAAGGGCATATTTGGTTGCTGAAAAGAAAAAATGAAAAGTGGATGAAAAGTGACTGCAAATTCCACGGGACAGAGGCCATATTTCTTTTGCTCCAAATACTAATGCAGGATAGGGTCTTAAGTGTAATATTCTCATTTAAGTGCCTGGGAATGGAGGTGGTTGGGGAAGTGGGGAATTAAGATAAAATGCCCTTGTACTTTGCATTATCAATTACCAATCAACTCAGTTTCTTCAAGCCAGACAATATTTTTCAAATGTTAAGTAAAAGGAAGTAATCAGTTATACTTTCTCGCTTTTCATTCTCTTTATGGCACTGGAATAGATCCTAACAGCCATACATATGCCCAATTACTTAATGAAAAGTCATACTTAATCTGTTACATTTTAAATTTCATATGAAAAAAAATGGTACAAAGACATTCCTTTCCTATATATTGATTTACAGACTCGACCAGCAAAAATGCTGAGATTCTGGCCAAAACCAATTAAAATTGTGGCTCTATAAATAAATTTCTACATCACCACGAAGACAAAAGGGACAAACTGGAACACCATGCATGTAGAACACAGTAATTATACTAGTTTTTAAATTATACTATAATAAAAGTCAAAGGTGAATAATGATGAGAGCAAGTATGACTGTAAAAGGGAACATGTTTTGATATTAATAAAGAATGTGAAGCAATCGAGCGCAGGACGAAAAAGAAAATTCTGGATGACATGCTATGAATTTGTTAAAGCAAGGCCCATAATTATTTGGAGGTGAATACCTACATGGGGATACAAACAATCTTCGACCCTACAGCTAAGACATGGAGATCGCTTCCCAAGCAAAAATATAACTACTACAGGTAGGGCTGTAAATGGTACCCGAAAACCCGATATCCCGATCTGACCGTTTACATATTTAACGGGTTTGGATCTAAAAAGTTAGACCCGAATTCTTATCGGGTCAGGTTCGGGCATGACACTATCAAACCCGCAACCCAATAACAAACCCGAAAAGAGAATAAATGTTATAAAATGAAATTCACCATAATACATTTCACTATATTTAAATTGATAAAATTATATAAATGAGAACTTAATGATATTATTATAAAAATAAAATATGTAGGTTTTCAATTTACATCTAAAAAAATTAAAATTCACTTTAAAAAATAACTTTAATTGAAATTTGAATATAACTATTTAAAATCCAAATCTGACCCGAAACCGATAAGAAATAAGAGATTCCAACCCGAATCCGAATTCCTTATCGGGTTCGGGTTCGGATATGGCATGGATCGGACCCGAACCCGACCCGTTTACACCCCTAACTACAGGTGAAAGATTGTCATTTGTCATATCAAGCGAATTATGTATAACCAATGGCATAGCTGGAGTTTTAAACTCGGAGGGGGCACACTTTCATGTACCAACCTAAATCTGATTAGAAAATAAAAGAAAAAAACTATTTATAACATTTATATCTTTAAATTAAAATTTCATAATACTAGTTCAAAATTAATAATATGTTAAAAAATTTAAATTATTAATCTATTCTAAATGCCTTCAGAATTTATCTCCCTTACTTTTCAAGTAGAGTAAAATGTACATGTTTATTATTATAATTCTTAAATTATTCTTAATATATAATCCACCTTTATTGTTGAACACTTGATTTATAAATAGTTTATCTTTTCTAGTAAATTTATTGTTTTCCTTTCCTTTTTTATTTGCATTTTTCTTTTATTTCCCTTTATTTTATTTTTGTCATGTGTTAAATGCTCTCTTAAATTAATAAAAAGTTTTGGGAGAAATAAGAGAAAAAGTACCCAAAAAAATTAAACTTATTATTTTGAATTAATAAAGTGCTTTGATGGGAAAATAGGGTTAAAAAATTAAAAAAACAATTAGAAAGAAAATAAACATATATTTTATTAACAACACAACAACATCTAAGCCATTTGTTCCACGTACTTGGGGTAGGCTACATCCTAGAAATTTGCTTTGTATATACATTAGCTATTATATCTTGGAATGACGATTTTTTTCATTTTTGTTTTGTGTATTTGTGGGAGTGCTTGGAGTACGTTTTGTTTGGGTGGGGGTCGCTGTATATCCACCACAAATAGGCTTTATCAATATTTTGTAGCATCTAAAAGTGGGCAATTTTTTCTTGACTTGAGAACTCATTGAAAGTATTTATAGTTGTCACAAGATCTCAAGACATGAAAAGAAATTCTAGAGGCATGGAAAATAAGCATTATGATAAGCGCAATCCAAGGACCAATGCTAGACATGCAAACAATGTGACGCCGGACCCATTATTCACCACCGAAGTTTTAAAAAAATGTAATAAGATACAGTCAATCAGTGTCGACACTTTAATCATGGGAGGATTTAAGGCCGATAAGTACAAGATAAATGACCCTCCACCCAAATTCCTACATATACGTCAAAGATTTTGCCCCATCTTTCATATAAGAAAGGAATATTATTTTAGCTCAAGAAACTCCCCCGCCCCAGACCCCTTGGTATTCTTATAAAAATACCTCACTTGTCAAATAAGAAAATTTCTTTATTAGGCCGAAGAAAATATCTGCACGTCCCTCCAATTTTGCAACAATTCATCCAGAATCAAATGAACAAATGCAAATTTGGGAAAGTCCAAAGGTTTTAGACAGGACGAAGGTAGCGAGGGCATGCAGGGGCGGCCGCCCCACGCCCTTAAGTTTTCAAAAATTTCATTAGTTAGCATACTTTTACTTGCTAATCTCCCCCCTTCAATTAGAGCTCCCTAATATTTAGCTTTACAAAAAGAAGAAACTTTCTAAAACCTCTATTGTGTGATTTATGAGGTGTATGGTATTATAGAATTAGTACAGATGTTTCCTCATTTAAGCCGAAATATTAGGAATAGGCATGTAAAAGTCCAATATGAGATTTGAACACATAAATCATCATTTCATTATAAGAAAAACACAACTAAGAAAATAAGTATTTAACAAATCACTCAAATGTCAAATAAGTTTTTCACATGTGCTTTACTCATCCACCAGTTGTTCATCACCTTTACTTATCTCCTGGCCTAAATTTATTTGTTTTTATTTATTTTTACAAATTAAATTTTTTTACTATTTTTATAGACAGGTTATCGAAGAATTAAAAAAACATTTTGATTGAAAAAAGAATACGTGAACAAAAACATCTAATTAGTTATGTCATGTGTCGATCAACTATTATTATTCTTATTATAATTTTTATGATAACCCTGAACTCTCTGTGAATTTACACTTCAATGCAATCGAGTTGTTACAAACTACTTATGAAAGAGATTAATTCTATAAAACTATAAGAGAGTTTAAATATATTATTATTAATTATTTTTAATGAATATTAAATAATAATTGGGTTGCAAAGTTTTTGCTGAACTAAATTTAGTACTTTTAGGATTTAGTTATTTCATTTTTGTATTCTTTTTCGTTCAATTTTTATACTCGCCCCATGTGAATGATTCTTGGCTCCATCTCTGGTTTTAAGAATCTTTAAGTTTCTTAGTATTCTATTTCTTAATATTTAAAGAGATACTTTCGTGTTTCTACTTGAACAAAAAATAACAAGAAAAATAAAAAGAAAAATAAAAGAGAACAGAGTCAAAAGAAAAAAGAAGAGAGCAAAACACAAAAAGAAGTTGGTGCTTTTGGAAAACCCATGAATTATGTTTGCATGTTTTGTTATTTTGTTTCTCTTCAGTTGTAAAATAATCTAGAACTTTATTTTCTTATTTTGGGAATAGTATATTTGCAACTGCAATTGGTAATTCTCTTCTAATTAGTATCAAGATAATAAAGTAACAAGCTAGTAGGCATTTTACCGATTATTTTATTCCACATCATTTACAATAAAATGATAGTATATGCTATATTAAAACTTGAGTATCTATTTTTTGTGAATATGGAATGAATAATCCATTATGCTTAAATTTAGATATTCGTAAAGTATTTTTGAATTTGAACAATAAGGTTTTACTCTCTATTATGAATATCTTTTTAATTTATAATACTATCTTTTGTATGTTATTTCCCTTACCTGTCAAATAATCCTAAACTCTAATATCCTAATGAATCTCCGCGACCCAAAGAAAAAGATATGACCCCAAAATGCATCAGCCAAATAAAAAATAACTTAGGAAAATAAGCACTCCACTGAAAATTAACAATGCGGTAATAATGCAACATGGATGGATTTTAAAATAAAATGGAGGTGATAAAATTTCTTTATAGACAATGGTTTGTCAAGCTATATCTTCTTCGTCTTGAGAATGTATGGATCATTGCGTAAACAAGTCCGCCATTCCTCGCACCATGGAAGTTTTGGGCACTCCAAGAAACGTTTAATATATAGTGTAAAAGTAATATCCTTCCTCTTGTCCTGTTTCCTTTGAATAGTTGCATTCATCTCCTTCTACTGTTGAAAGAGATCACAAAAACTAATAAGTGTTTTCTTCAATATTTTACTTGTCGGACACATTACAAAGATTCGGAACAGCAAGTCATCTTAGTTTCATATTCATCTTGGTGAGATCATATTAACAGATCTCTAACACATTAATATTCGTCTCAGTTCAAAAAAAAACACTTTTTCTGTTCCTCCTCATAACTCAATATATCATGATTTATTTATTGATATTTAAGAGAAACTTTTACAAATCTATCTATCTAGTAACAAAGCATGCATGTAGACATGACATAATTAGATAATTAGTTTAAAGTAAATTCCAGTGAAAAAGAAAAATTGCAAGCGGCAAAATTCAGGCAAAACACCACCTTTTCCAGGATTCGGCGATGTTTCAATTCTACATGTCGGTGGTTGGAAGCGACAGCAAGATATCTATTAACGGAAATTGGAAGCCCATATTCATATTCATATTCTTCTTCTTCTTCAACGCTCTCTTTCGACTTCTTGTTATCCTTCACCAGATCGTCTTCTTCTTCTTGACTTAGAATCATATAGCGACTACCATGTTCATCACTCTCCTTCGAAGAAGTCGCGCTGCTGTCAAACTTCTATTGATTACAAGAGTCCATCCAATATACTTACACAAAATATGCTCTTTAAGACTACAGATTCGAAAGAGTCACATTTACTCAACTCTCTCAACAATTCTACAAACTCTGCAAAAAGGAAGATATGATAAAGATAAGAGCTCTTCCACTAAAATACGCTTAATTATATATTTTATAACGGTATAAAAAATTATATGCGTATTTATATTTCTATTTGTGAATTATAATTAAACTAATATTTTCTTATATTGTGGTTATCTAGACAAGCTTAAATGCGTTCGGTGTATCGAGTTGATGACTACGAAACAAGTTGAAAAGAGTAATAGATTGCTTAACAAATTTCACCAATCTGATCACATTTTGCTTGATTCAGAATTTATTTTTCATTAGGTATCTTTTCTTTTTATTAAGAACCTGTGCAAATTCCGAACCAAGCAAAATGTGATCAGATTGGCGAAATATGTTAGGCAATCCATTACTCTTTTCAACTTGTTTCATAGTTATCAACTCAATACACCGAATACATCTAAGATTGTCTAGTTAAACACAACATAAGAAAATATTAGTCTAATTATAATTATTAAAAAGAAATATAAATATGCATATAATTTTTTATACCATTATAAGAGATATAATTAAGCGCATATAAGTAGAAGAGTTCATATCTTATCATATCTTCCTTTTTTCAGAATTTGTGAAATTTTTAAAAAAATTGAGTAAATAGTGTCTATTTTGGATCTGCAGTTTTTAAGAGTATCTTTTTTGCAAGTATATTGGATAGACTGATGTAGGCATTATCCTGAAACAAGTAAAGTATGCGTGAAGTATAATTATTGAATCAAGTTTATATAGTTGAAGTATATAAATATTCGATATTCTATATGACAAAAAGGAAAATGAAAAAATTGAGGGAATCAGCATTACCAAGGTGGAGTTAAAGACCATTATATACCTAGAAGAAATTTTTTATTAATAATTAAAAAATTATAAGAATTTTACTATAATCTCTCTTGTGTTTATCTTTATTCCTATGTTTACTTGAGAAATACATAACGAATAGGTTAGAGCTCTATTCTTATTAAGATATTGATTTTTTTTAAAAATTTTCACTATAATTTCAAATTGCCGTATGAAACTCTATTAACAATTGACTTATACAAACTTCCAATTATAAATGTTAATATTTCGTGGAGCAGTATAAACTTTTGAGCTCTACTCATTAGTAAGCTGTTTTAGATACGGAAACACATACGGAGAATCGATTACAACAATTATCTAAAAATCCAACCAGCCAAAAGGACCTAGCTATATGTGTATATATTTCTATTAATTATGTGTATATTTGACTTATGTAAATATATATTTGATTGAATTATATATGAAATAATCTAATATTAAGTGATCTTATAAATAATTAGTTTTTGTAAAAATGGGGGTAACATACTTCATCTTAAACAGAAATTTTAGAAAATAATGATTTAAATTAAGTTCATAATAAAAGTTACTTCATTTTCAACATGTTTTTTATTGTTATTAAATTTATTAGTAATGTTTACTAATGCATATTTGATTGAAGGGCAGAGCTACAAAGAGGGTTAATATACCTTAATTTAAAGTCGAGAATACTGCCTGCTCTTAAAAAGGACATGACACGGCGACTGCAGGGAATCGCCGCTGAACACACGCCTTTCTTTGCGATTGGCATTTCCAGATCTGGAAACAATCAGGTGCTGATGATAATTATATGGCCTTTGGAAAGGAGGAGGAGGAGGAGACATAGACGGAGAGTAGTTCAACAGATCGGGGAAGAGAGTTGAGATGTTGATATCATGATTCTTGGATCCCACAAGACAAGAGGGAGAATGAGGGAGAGGAGGAGACGAAGGGAGGAGGAGAGACCAAGAGATGGCATCCAATGTTAATATTATTAATATCAGTGCAATGGACCCCATCAAAAATTCCACTCAATTCATTCTTGTCTGGAGTCGGCCCACCACTCACATGCAGTCGGCTGACATGTCAGTGTCCTCTTTGGCCGGTTCCCTTGCGTATATGTACATTGTTTCAACCCATGTGAGATTTCAGTCCCCAATTTACTCTATCACTCTCTCTCCCTACTTCTCTCTCCCTCTCTCTCCCTCTCTCTCGTTTCAACCCATGTGATTCCAACCCATGTGAGATTTCAGTTCCCCATTTACACACTCTCTCTCTCTCTCTCTGACCTCTCTCCCTCTCTCTCGTTTCAACCCATGTGATTCCAACCCATGTGAGATTTCAGTTCCCATTTACTCTCTCTCTCTCTGACCTCTCTCTCTCTCTCTCTCTCTCTTCTACCCACGTGAGATTTCAGTTCCCCATTTACACTCTCTCTCTCTGACCTCTCTCTCATTTCAACCCATGTGATTCCAGCCCATGTGAGATTTCAGTTCCCCATTTACACTCTCTCTCTCTGACCTCTCTCTCTCTCTCTCTTCTACCCACGTGAGATTTCAGTTCCCATTTACACACTCTCTCTCTCTCTCCCCACCCCTCTCTCTCTCTCTCTCCAGTCTCCTTTATTAGTTGTCGTCATAAATGCACCGCCCTAGCCTTGTAAAATTAAGTATGCGAGTTGTCCACCGGCGCGGCTCTCTCTCTATTTTCCCCGGGCGATTCGCGTGTTAAAAAAAAATTGATATTTTAACTAAAAATTAACAAAAAAACAACTATTCTAATGAAATTTAAATAGTATTAAAGACTTATATATTTTAAATGTAAATTCACATAAATCATACTTTATTTGCATTTAATTAAAAAACTTTTTTAATTGAATGATAAAGAAATGTGGGAGGGAAATAGTTGAAAGCTATTAAAAAGTTACCCTCACATAATAACATCATTAATAACCTGGAGTTCTCGT
Organism: Agave tequilana; assembly: GCA_038442645.1. Taxonomy (NCBI): domain Eukaryota; kingdom Viridiplantae; phylum Streptophyta; class Magnoliopsida; order Asparagales; family Asparagaceae; genus Agave; species Agave tequilana. The sequence goes on from JAVJIF010029156.1 coordinate 22,124, forward strand.
TCTAAAGTAATCTTTTTTATTTTTATTCGATAAGTTATATTGAGAGACATGAGAAGAAGGGACCTTGAAACGGCTCTTAGAGCCCAAGAGTTTGCATTAAATTATAGAAAAAAAGAGATTGGGATAGGGCCCTTTTTTTTATTTCTTTTTGGAAATTTAATTTGAATAATAGACCTCCTCTAAAACTAATTCGAAAAACCAACTACTTTTGGTCTACATAGGCTAGCTGTTAACGTGGAAAGATTTTTATTTTTCGGGGTGCTTTCTAGATTCTAGGTTGGCAAGCTCATAATCTAAAATACCAAGTATTGTAAGTTCTCAGTTAGCAACTCATAACTTTAAAAAATCCCCTAAAAGAACAAAAAAAAAAACCCTAAAAGAATAAAAAAAACTCATTACCAGAGCAGTCATACCGCCCGCCTGCATGATGTCTACCTGGCCAAAAGAGGTCGGTTTTTTGAATTTTTTTAGGGGGGATATGTTTTTCAAATTAAAATCCAAAAATAAAAGAGAATTTTTTAATAAAAAGTTGTCCTATGGTGTTGCGGTAAAGGAATTCTTTTCAGACTTATTATTTGATTAGAGATAGGAATGGGTTCACGAATAGGGTGAGAATGGGATCAGGTATAAGGTTTGATTCTGAACAAGGTTCGAAATACTGTTCAGACTGGGAATAGGCATGGGAAATAAGAGTTTAGGTATAGGATTCCAAATAGGAACGATATTTCAAGTAAGGACAACTTGTGAATTTGGTCCAAATTTGGAACAAACTAGTATATCGGGCACACACATTACACATTAAAAATAATAAAAGATTTAATAAAAAATAATTTGGTTATTTGTACCGGGGGATTTCGCTACACCTTCTGTGTCAAATTGTAATTAGGAAAAAAAACTCAACTTTATAATTTTATCCGCTTCAGCCATCTTATTTTTTAAGCTAACTAGGTGCATCTCGCATCAAACGCAGAAGCGCTCCTCAGCGTTGAAAGACGCAAATCCCTGATTTGAAAAAAATGAACCTCTTCAAAAATATAGACTGCTGGTATATAGAGAACTGCAACCACTAGTTCTCACAAAAAAATCCTACATCTGAGGACTGAGATGTTCTCCCAAAAAAAATCCTACATCTGAGGACTACGACATGATCGCAGTCCTCACAAAAATACATTGTCTTTTTTAGCTTTTATAGGACTGTGATCATGATCGCAGTTCTCATTATTAGGACATATTTCTGAGTTTTTATAAGACTACTACCATGATCGCAATTCTCACAAAAATATTTTATTTTTTAGTCTTTATTGCGACTGCAATCATGATCATAATCCTTATAAAACTCAGTTTTCAGCCTATGTTGGAACTGCGACAATGATCATAGTCCTTACAAAATGTCTTAATTTTCAATTAATAAAAAAGACTGTCACAGTCGTTACATAGGAATGTGATCATGGTCACAGTTCTCGTATTAGTATCGTCATCATCAGCAGACCCCCATTCACCAGCATCAAATGATCCTTATTTTTTTAGATCTAAACACAGCATCGTTCACAAGCACAAACAAAACCAATCGCGAGCAAGAGCAAATAAGATCTGCAAAAGATCTCTCAAAAAAATTAGTCAGGGGCTCCACCCCCGATATCTCCTGCTCCCTGTCCCTTCCAACCCCCATGACGACCTGACGTGTAGGTGAAACTACAGACTACTTTGCGTCGGGGTCAGGGTTGAGGGGAGAGCAATGCTGGAGGCAATGCGAAAGGGTAAAAGAGAAAATGAAAATATATAAAGAAGTGATGATCGGGAGGAATCAATTTATACTGACGTGGATGAGGCTATAATGAATAAGATTATGAAGCTGAGTTTTTTTAGTTTTGAAGTAAAGTAGGTGACTATATTAAAATTTTCCTTTGTACTAACTAATATTAGTACAAGTATTATGGGATTTCGCTATAGCTCCCTATTTCAAATCGTAATTAGAAAAAACTCAGCTTCATAATTTTATTCTCTACAACCACCTCTTTTTTTAAACCAACCAGGTGCACCCACATATCAAGCGCAGAAACACTACTCAGTGACAAAGGACACAAATATCCCATAGTAATCGTTTCAAAAAAAGCGGATCGCTTTAAAATATAGAGTGCTAGTATATAGAGAATTGCGACCATGATCGCAATCTTCACAAAAAAAATCATATTTCTAAGGACTGCAATCATGATTATAATCTTCATTAAAATGCCTCATTTCTGAGGACTGCGTTCATGATCGCAGTCATCATAAAAAAAATCCTCATTTCTAAGGGCTGCGACCATGATCACATTCCTCACAAAAGTGTCATGTTTTTGAGTCTTTATAGGACTGCGATCATGATCGCAGTTCTTGTTATAAGAACAACGCATGATCGCAGTCGTTGTTATAAGGACAACGGCTATGATCACAGTTTTGTCAAAAATGCAAATGCCTTATTTTTTAGTCTTTATAGGACAGCGACCATGATTGTAGTCCTTATTATTAGGACATGTTTCAACTATGATCACAATCCTCACAGAAATGCTTTATTTTTTTTAGTGTTTATTAAGACTGCGATCATGACCATAGTCCTTACAAAAAATAAACTTTCAATCTATATTGGGACTGTGATAATGATCACAGTCCTTATAAAATGCCCTAATTTTTAATTAATAAAAAGACTGCGTCCAGTCATAATCTACGACCATAGTCTAAAAATCACATCGATCACAAACACAAATAGGACTGTGATCATGAGTGGCAGTCTTTATATTAGTAAAGACATCATCAACAAACTCTAGTTCACCAGCAATGAATGATCCTCAATTTTATCCAGATCTAAATATCACATCAATCACAAACACAAACAAAACTCATCATGAGTATGAGCAAAAGAGATCTGCAAAAGCTTAATACCAAAAAAAATTTGATCCACTCGCAAATTACTCTGCGTCGGGTTAGGTTGAGGGGAGAACAACATTTGGGTGTGATAGGAAAGGGTAAAAGAGGAAATAAAAATATATAAAGAAGTAGTGGTTGAGAGGAATCAATTTATGTTGATGTGCGGATGGGGGTGTAGTGAATAAATTATGAATGTGAGTTTTTTTTTCTAATTATGAAGGAAAGTAGGTGGCTATAGCAAAACTTTTCGTAAGTATTTTATTACTTCTATAATAGTATAGTATAAGTTATGTGAAATAAAATTCTGATTGGATATGCTATTTCTTTCAATATATCAATGTTATTTAATTAGTGTCTATTTTTTTTTGAAGTTTATTTTTGTCGTGGAATTAAAATTTTGGTATATTAATTTGCCTACTGTTTAGTTAGAAGTTAAATTTACAAATTTATACTTATTTATCATTAATAATAGTATAATAATATGTTAATAGTTTTATTGTCTTATAAACATTAAGTACAACATTGATGAAAGAGCCAAATGGACTTTTCTTGAAATTCCATTGTACGCATAAAAGATGGAAGATTAATTATCTTTATGTTTTATTTATGGTTTTTTCCAAAGAAAAATACTTTATTTATTAGGTATATAATAAATTTAATTCTTATTATTATCTTTTATTTTGTAAGTAATTATTTTGGATATTTAGATATATCTATCTATTATTGATAGTTTTTTTTTATGAAATATAAGTCGTAGTCTGATGCAAGAAGAATTTGAACCCTAGCCCTCTTGACTGCTACAATGAAGTTTTACAACTGTGCTACAATAATATTTGCTATATTATCAATAGCTTAAACTTCAATTTTGAGCAGGTGATTTATAATAAAAAATAAATATATATTTAATTTCAGAGATTTTAAGTGATACATGAGACAAGATGAGAGAGGTAGATGTATTCATTAGTTTTAATATATATTAGTGAATTTGTGGCTTTAAACACACGATTAAAAAGTCAGAGAAAGATATTTTGTTTGAATAATTTTAGATCAAAAACTAACTGAAAGAGAATACATATGTATGTTTTTTAAAATAATTATCTTGAAAAAATATTATATGCTAGAAACTATGTGTTTAATTGAATAGAATCCAAATTTACTAAAGAGTATATTGAGCATCAAGTGGCACTTGAGGAAATTTCCTCGGGTGGTGCTCAAAATGTCGACTATATTCTTCCTTCTATATGATTTGATTGGGTCCTATCATGTTGTTCTTCGTATCCTATAATGATCATACAGAAAGAAAAAAATTATATGCATGTCATAGATCTAATCGTACATCAGGTAGATACAAAATTAATGGTGTTTCAAAATAGAACATTTTTTTATCAACTTGATGTATGATCAAATTTCATTATATGCACCTAATTTTTGGTAATATAATCATTATAAGGTACGAACATCTGCATGGTGGATTTTGACCGAAATAATAAAAGTGTTATGGTTGATTTTTTGTCCAACACATGTGTATTTTTTTGCAGGTGATACTTGAAAACTATTACTCTCTTAACAAAAAGGATTAATTGTAGATATTCTCCCTATACTATAAATACTGGAGCACTGATTATCCCTCAAATCTTTTATTAGCAGGCAGACCCTCTACTCTCCAGATGATGTTACAGTTATAGATGAAATTTTCTTCTTGTGTTTTGCACATTAAAAATGAATCATTTTGACCTTCACTGATGATACTTTGGAGCTAAAATTATTTTATTGATGAAATAAATTCCCCAATTTTTTCTTGCTTTCTCCCTCAACAAACATCTAACCCAAGCCCTAAATTGACCAATTGGAGAAGAAGGTGATAAATATATATTTGTTACATATTTTTTGCCTTAAGTTCATATTTGTTAGTATATCATTTGTTTAATAATAGTTAATAAGTGTGTCTTTGTGTTGTTTAGAAAATTGATGACCTATATATGTCATTTGGCGTTGAGCAAATAAAGTTAGGTGCAACAAAAATCAAAATAAAATGAATCAAGTGTCCAAGCTAAAGACTTAGCAAATCTCCAAGGATTTTCTCCACCCAAATCACATGATGCAGCAGTTGAAGGAAACATGTTAGAGCAATTGACGGAAACATGTGCTTTTATTCTCCTTATAAAAGGATTAAGAGAGGGAGGCTTTAAGGGGCGGATGATTGTGTAAGAGATTTATTTTTTCTTTTGTAAAAGAGTTTTAGAGAGAGTTTTATTTCTTTTTGAGAGTTCTAACAAGAGAGTTATCTTAATCTATTGTTTTCTTTCATTGTCATGGTCCTTCTCTTTGCTTTTTTATTCTCAATTAATTAGCTCTCCATCATAAGTGGCTGAGAGGGTTCCATTCCATGATTGTATAAAGTTTTTTTTTTTATTTCTATTTTCTTTTGCTTTATGATATTCATGCCTAATTTTTAAGCTTAATTTTAGATTTATTGGTTTTGATGGACTATATTTTGCTTAAATATTGATTCATTTCATGTTTTACTTTAAGTCTAAATTAACTAAAAATACATTTAAACAAAACTTTTAATCCTAATTAGATCTAAGCCAATCTGAGAGGGATTCCTTCACTATAAGGATGATAGGATCATTTATGGCTTAATCTGAGATAAAAATAAAAAGAGTACATTTAGTTTCATGTTAAATCATCTAATTTTTAGAATAAGATCATTTTCTAAAGATTGAAGGATATGCAAAAGAGTAATGAAAGAATAAGAGAAGAATCTCCATGTACACAATAGTGGTTCCCAATCCCAAAGTTTACCTATATTGAGAAAAATTCAAGTTTTAATTTTCTTAGCTAAAATTCCAAATCCAAAATCATTTGTTCAATTTCAACTAGATTAAATATTAATTTAGGATTTTAAAAATTGTGGTTTTCAAACTAATCCTTGTGGATTCGACCCTCTTTCTTCCCGCTTTGCTATTTTCTAAATATTTCAAAGCAAGATTATGTATTTTATTATTTGTATATTTTCCCCGTTAATGTTGGCCGTATCTGTGGGATATGGGCATTATAGGATCGAATCAATGTAGTGTTCAATGCCCGGAGTAGAAAACCAAAAATAATAGGTCAATACAAGTCACTCAACATAAGGATGAAAATACACCTAGAGGGGGGTGAATAGGTGTAGTAGCTAATCTAATGACAAATGATGCCGAATTTAAAACTAATTGCAACACACTATGTATAACCAAAGAGTGTAGCCGAATCCCCCGTGAAGGACTCTGAACTATCTCCTCTAGAGTCCTCTAAATAAGAGTTGAGGTGCTATATGAAGCTCTCTTAGTTCAACACAAGTATGAGCACACAAACAATACCAAGTATGTATGAGATATGAACAATATAAAGTAATGCAAGATATAAGAGAGATAGAGTAAGAGATAGTAGATCAAACGCAAACAACAAGATATATTTCGAGGCTCGAGCCACTGCTCTATGTTCCCGCCTTCACACAGAAGGATTTCCACTACGTCCACACAGGATCTCCCACAAAGGGAACCTCCACTGAGGAATTTGTGATTACAAACTTAGGAGTACACAACTCCTCTCTTTATCACAACCACTTCTACTCAAGAGGCAAGGCACAAAGCCAAAACAACAATCACCTCTACACAAAAGGGATAAGGCACAAAGCCAAACAACAACCGCAACCACCTCTACACAAGAGGGATAACTACAAACCAAAAACTCAATCACCTCTACACTAGAGAATAGGCACAAAGCCAAAGCAAAAAGAAAATTATGTTGGGATAGAGGAGATAGAGGAGATGGAGGAGATGGAAGAAGATAGCACAGAGATCGGACGACAAAGGAACAAGGAACGGCGCATGGAGCAGGCAATTTGTGCTCCCGGTCGATGTCCCGGTCGATCGGTAGAGGAGGCCGGTCGACCGGCCCGGTCGACCGGCGTGCACGGGAAGGAGCAGTCGACCGGCCCCGGTCGACCGACTGAAGTGGCCTCGCTTTCGGGTAAGCACGGTCGACCGGGCCGGTCGACGTGGCATGGGTCGGTCGACCAGCCGGTCGACCGACTGACGCGGCTAGAGTTTCCTTTTAGGATTCGAATTCCTTTTCTGGTTGGGATTGAATCCAACCTGGGTTTCCATAAATCCAGGGACTCTGTGGCTATAAATAGGGGCTAGAGGCCTCATGTATTGTATCTCTGAAAATCCCTAAGAGAAATCCCTTGCCTCCCTCAAGAATTCTCTCTTGTAATTGCTTGTATTGTTTTTTGAATCAATAAGATCTCTCTCTCCCTTGCCCCGAGGACATAGGCACGTTGGCCGAACCTCATTAAATTTGTGCGTTGATTGCTTTTCTCTATTGGTGGTTGTTCCTGCTGCGTTGGTTGTTTCTCCGGCTGCATCGAGTCTCCGCCAGTTGGGCGGATTCCTCAAGATCAAGTGGTGGTTGTTGTGTCTCTTCCACGATGGATGCGCTGACGGCATCAAACCTCGAAGACACTCTACGGTTGGAGAAGAAGCGCGCATCAACGACGGAAGAAGATTGGGACAAGATGAACCGTTCAGCGTGCGGCTTGATCAGGTCTTGTCTGACACAAGACATCAAGTATCAGGTGTTGCATGAGACATCTGCGAGGCAGCTGTGGGAGATCCTGGAAAGGAAGTATCTGACGAAGAGCACAGAATCACGATTGCAGTTGAAGAGCAAGCTCTGTGGGTTTCAAATACAAAGAGGATGCTCCGTCAATGAACACTTGAACCGCTACGCGAAGCTTCTTACAGATCTAGTTAATGTGGATGTGGAGACATGTGAAGAGGACAAGGCGGTAATTCTTTTGAACTCTCTTCCTAGGGAAGAGTATGAAGCCTTTACTCTTACTTTTCTCAATTAGAGACAATCCCTTAACTATGATGAGGTGTCTGCTGCACTTGTGAGTTATGAAGCAAGGAGACAGGACCGACGGTCTTCTTCGGGAAGCACAACAGCAGAGGCATTGGAGGTAAGAGGCAGAGGTTCCAATTGGAAGGGAAGAGATGATCAGGGGAGATCAAAGTCCAGACCAGGCTTCAAAAATTTGAAGAAGAATCAGTGTGCCTTGTGCAAGGAACTAGGACACTGGAAAGCTGAATGCCCGAAGGCGAAAGATGAGAAGGTGGAGTCTAAGACTGAGGCAAATCTTACAAAGGTGGTCAGTACTCAAGACAGTACCTCACAGGCAGATGGATCAGACTCAGACTCATCGGTATTCACTCTCTCTGTTACTACCCCTATTGTTTGTAACTCAGATAATGCTGAGTGGATCTTGGATAGAGGAGCCACCTATCATGTGTGCCCGAACAGGGCCTGGTTTTCTAGCTTTGAGAAGCTGGATGGATGTTACACGATCATGGGAGATGACCATCCGTGTAATATAGAAGGGATGGGTACAGTCTGTATCAAGATGGAGGATGGGATAGTACGAGAATTGAAGGAGGTGAGGTATGTACCTCAACTCAAAAGGAATCTTATCTCTGTTGGTGCTTTGGAAGCATTGGGTCTGGTGATATCTGTTCGAGATGGTGTTCTCAAGATGATCAAAGGCTCGATGGTGGTGATGAAGGGCTTCCGCCGGGACAATCTCTACTACTTGAAGGGTAGTACGATTACAGGTTAGGTGGAGACTTCTAGTTCTTCAGATGATGGTTACATGGAGGTCTGGCAGGTGAAGGTCGGACATGGAGGTGAAAGGTTTTTGCGAGCTCCTGCAAAGAAGGGATCAATGGAAGGTGCTGCTACCTGCAAGTTGGAAGGTGAACACAGCGTTCTGGACAAGAAGAAGGTGAAATTCAGCACCAGTACTCACCGCTCAGAAGGTCTTCTTGATTGTGTTCACATAAGCGTTTGCGGACCTGCTAAGACTGCATCGCTTGGAGGTCACAGGTACTTTGTCTCTTTTGTTGATAATTTATCTAGGCACTGTTAGATATATCCCATGAGATAAAGGAGTGAAGCCCTAGATATGTTGGTGAAGTGGAGAGGAAGAATGGAGAAGCAGATTGGTAGGAAGATCAAGGAGCTGCAGATTGGTAATGTTGAAAGAGACATGAACCAATTCCTACGATTTGGGTCAGAACACAAGTATTGCTACTCACTTCACAACAGGTATACATGGGTTGGCTAAGGAAGTAAACTGTTCCTTACTGGAGAAGGTTCAGTGGTTGTTGTCTAATGCGGGATTAGACAAATCGTTTTGGGCTGAGGCGATTGTGTATGCTAGCCATCTCATGAATAGATCGACTGCGATAGGAGGTAAAGCTCCATTGAAAATTTGGTCTGGAAAAGCTGCTCAAGATCATGGTTTGCTGCGGGAATTTGGAAGTCCGACCTACTTCAGTGCCAAGAATGGTAAGGTGAATCCACGAGCAAAGAGGTTTGTGTTTTTGGGTGTCAAAAGGAATGGTTACAGGTTGTGGGACCCCGAAAACAAGAAGATCGTGTTGAGTAGGCATGTCACATTTGGAGAGACTTCAGTGTTGAAGTCCACCGTCTCTCAGCAGGTGAAGAGGACGGAGACCAAGAAAGTATCGCAGCGGGTGGAGGTTGATGCTACTCCACCATCTCCAGTTGGTTCAACATCAGAGAAGACTTCACCGGATGTGACACCGGGTGGAGATCATGTAGCCAAGGTTGATGCTGAACAGGTTGAAGACATTGTTGAGGATGTCGAGTTGTTTGCAGCCATTGGAACCAAGGTAAAACCACGCTCGTGGGTAAAGAAGTATGAATCTCAAGCTTGTGATCGCGACAAGCTCAAGTTGAAGGCCGTTGTTCTCCATGATGATCGTGAGGAGGTTCATATGACTCAGCCAGACAGGTTCGCTGCTGCAGATTCAGGTACAAGTGCTTGAGCTTGATGAAGCTCATTTCAATGAACTACGGTTGGCTTGATCCTTTGGGTAAGGTACGTAGGCAGCCGTAAAGGCGCAGTCATTTGGTGACCAACCGTATGAAGCTGTTTGGGTTCTCGAGAAACTGTTTGGAACTTCACGTAGAGGTGAAGAGTTGTGGCCGATTGGAGCTTCACGTAGAGGTGGAGAGGCTTCTCGTAGAGGTGGAGTGTTGTGGCCGATTGGACTTCACATAGAGGTGAAGAGTTGGACTTCTCGTAGAGGTGAGGTGCTGTGATCTCGATGAACAGATTGATCTTCTGATGAGAAGATGTTGAGCTTACATAAAAACGTAGGCACGTTGGCCGAACCTCGTTAAATTTGTTCGTTGATTGCTTTTCTCTATTGGTGGTTGTTCCTGTTGCGTTAGTTGTTTCTCCGGCTGCATCGAGTCTCCGCCAGTTGGGCGGATTCCTCAAGATCAAGTGGTGGTTGTTGTGTCTCTTCTTCCGCAAACCGCTTCGCACAACGAGTGCGTGTCTGGGGGCACAACAAATTACAATCTTGGTAATCACAATAGACCACAACCAATACTTGGTGATCACAATAGACCACAAACAATATTTCCTTACAAAAATAAGATCCTATAGATAGGATAGAGATAGCTCAAGTGTGAGAAAAATAAGGTATTTGGAAATCAAAATCATAAAGAAAATACTTGGGAAAAATACTAGAATGAAATATAAATGAAGATCAAAACCAATTCCCAAAGACTCTCTTTTTCTTTGATTTTTTCAACCCTTGAAAACAAAATAAAAATAAATTATTTTGGCACAAAAACTCTTCTAAAACTTGCTGCAAAACACTTGTAAGATGGGAAGAGAAGCTCTCAAAAATCTTGTTGAAAACAGCCCAAGAGATGGCTTATTATAGCTTCTCAAAAGATATAGCTGTTGGCAGCATAAAAGTCCAGAATGCCCTTCTGGTCGACCGGCCGGTCAACTGGCCCAACGGTCATATTTCTGACCATTGTGCCTCCGGTCGACCGCCCGGTGGACCGGGCACAGCCTGTCGGTCGACCGGCAGTACCCGAGAGTGGGGTACTTTCAGTCGGTCGACCGCCCGATCGACCGGCCTACTTGGCTGGTCCTTGTGCACGTTTCGTGCACGTAGGTCGACCGGTCTGGTTGACCGACCACTGGTCCGGTCGACCGCCAGTGGGATCTAGCTGATATTACAGAACTTGAAACTTAGACATTTTAACTCCAATAAAATACCATAAAATCCTATAAATTTCACAAAAATAAGTTCTTGTAAGAAATTTGAATAACAAATATGTGTGGCCAAAAATCAAAACATATTGTAAACTATTTGAACTATTTTTGTGATATAAAATATTTGGCCTTAAATAAAAATCGTATTTTTCAAAACTTGGATTTTGAAATGAAAAACCGGTTTCTCCAAAACTTGTATAAATACAAAAATATGATATTGAAACAAATTTGAAGCATATTGTGTATGGATAGAATCCAATACACATGTCAATGATATATCTATATTTTTGACATGAAATTCAAAAATAAGTTTTGTTTAAATATAAAACTCCAAACACATGAAATAGAACATCAAAATACGTTTTTCTGAATATATGAAGCATATATGTATATAGATGAAATCTAATATACATTAAACCAAGTATACTTATTTTGATTCTATCTATTCATGAAAATCATATATATATGAACTTGAAATCCAAAACCAGTTAAACCGAAAACCAAACATATTGAACTTGTGTGTGTGTGTGTGAACTTGAGCATATCAATACTATCTATCATTACACAAGATCTAAATAAACTGAAGTCTTCTTCTAGAACTCCTTCTCCAAGTTGACTTGATCCAAACACGATCTAACGAGCTTGACTCCAATCGAGTGCTAGATGCGATCTTGATGCGCGGACTCTTAAATCAACACGTGTTAGCTCTAAAACTCTTTTATTGAAGCTAAGAACCTATTAAGATCCTGATATAAAATCTGAAATTATATAAACACAAAATCATTAGAACTATAACTATATGAGTTAATCATCATCAAAACTGGAGCGATGGACCTTTGGGCTAACAAAGGAATTACTAAGAGAATTTATACAGTTAGACTTAATGGTGGTACGAAGAACCGGTGATTCTGAATAGCTTATGACATTTCAGATTCAGCCTACAGTAACGGAAGAAATCAGAGAAGCATAGAAAGAAACACTACTAGAAAACAGGCTATTTGCAGTCAAAATATTGCACGAAAACAGTTTCGACGCAAAATTTGTGTCAAATTATCGCGAATTCGACGCAATATGTAAAAAAATAGACTTTATATACTGTAAATAATAAAAAAATTACTGAGTAGTTTGCAGCAAATTCTTGACGTAATATGAAAAATTACCGTGAAAATTTTTAATCAAAATTTTCGCGGGTATATTGTGTCGAATTTTCAACGCAAATTATAAATTATTTTTTATTTTGTGCCTAATTTTGACGTAATATGAATAAATATCTGGGCAATAATTTTTGCTTTAATTTTGAGTCAAATCTTTGATGCCATCGAAAATTCGACGCAATGCAAATTGCGTCAAAAATTCGACGCAATCTGCTTTTTAATTGTAACCGGGATCGATCCCTTTCCTCCCTTTCCTTTTGTTTCTTCTATATGATGCTTATCATGGCCAAAAGCTATAGGAAGCTTTATATAGGCTACGATAGGGACCAATAGAAATCAAATAAGGATCAGACTTCTAATGAAATTAAGAAATCCTAATTCAACCCACTTAGAATTCTTAATTTCATAAATTACAATTCAGTCCACTAAAGAATTATAATTGCACTTTTGTGCTTATCTAAAAATTACTTTCGAGATCCTTATTATTATATGCCTAAATCTCCCCATGTTAAGATTTGTGATGTCTGTCGATTAAATTAAAATTGCTAGTAAGTTTATTTAATTGACATCTTATCATTGATACCTACCACTTAACTTATTTTTCATGTCAGATAATTAAATCCACCGGCAAGATTTGACATGCAAAAAACTTTTAAGCTTCTCAAGGAGACATTATCACTCTCTCACACCGGGATGTGTATTTCATCTATGTATAAAGTCCGTCGTATGCATTATATTAGTACTTAACTCACTGAAGTTATTGACTCATAAAAGAATCTCACTTCTTAATGAATCAAAGTGACCAGTATAATATGCATATGTCCACTAAACATTTAGGAATTCAGAGTTTAAGCACTCATAATAATCATGAGATGCTAATTTTTTTTAATATAGTCAGTATATATAAAATTACCTCAATTTAGTCCTATCTAATACACATAAAGTGCACTAATGCAATAGTTTGAACATCAAACAATCTCTTATAGTCAAGATAGAATATTCCAGAAGATTGCATTGCAATCCTATCAATGGTGTGTCCAACTTCATCTAGGATTGTGGATCTAAACTATGTTTTATAGGGATTTGATGATCTGATCTTCTGTGTGTAAGCCGAACTCTACAAACCAGGTCGTCTACAATGTAAAACACATGATACACATGTATGTAGTACAAACATTTGCCCATACAGATTTTCAAAAAATGGAAATGATATTAAATCATAAATTGAGTTCTAATATAAAAAGACTAATGCTTTTAGCATATCTCCAACAATCTACCACTTATACTCAAAGCCAAGCTGATATACATTTCAGTCCTATCCCCTCAAATGACTGTGGATAATCTTGCCTTGCAAGCTCTTGGTGAAGGGGTTTTCTAGATTGTTAACTGATGTAATCTTTTTCACTACCACCTCACCTCTGCTCTCGAATGATCAAATCAGGTGATATTTACACTCAATATGTCTTCTCTTCTTATGTGCTCTTGGTTCCTTCGAGTTGGTAACTGCTCCACTATTGTCACAGTATAGTGTAATAACTAATTGTGCTGAAGGGACCATACCAAGATCTAATAAAAACTTTATGAGCCAAATTGCTCCTTAACTGCTTCCGAGACAGCTACATACTCGACCTTCATGGTGGAGTCAGCAATGCAAAATTGCTTACACTCCTCTAACTTTTGGCTTCACCTCCTAAGGTAACCACGAATCCTGAGGAAGACTTTCTAGCATTCTTATTTGACTGGAAACCCGACTCTGTGCATCCAAGTGGTACTATACTCTCTGTCTGGTATATCAACATAGGTCTCTAGTCTTTTTCAGATACTTGAGTATTTGTTTTACCGCAGTCCAGTGTTCTCATCTCAGGTTAGACTGATATCTGCTGACATGCCTACATCAAAGTAAATATTTGGTCTAGTGCAAAGCATAGCTTACATAAGGTTTCCTACTGTCGAAGCATAAGGAACCGTCTTCAGGCAATCTATTTCTTCAGGTGTCTTGGGACACTGATCCTTAGATAAAGTGATTTCATGTCTAAAAGGTAAGAAACCTTCTTGAAATCTAGAATTGCATCAATATAAGTGGCTTGTAATAAGCCTAACATCCTATTCTTGTGATCTCGAATGAATTTGATCCCAAGGATGTAGCTGGTTTCTCCCAAGTATTTCATATCAAATTGGTTGGACAATCATATCTTATCAGATAACAATACCTTCACATCATTTTCAATGAGTAAATTATCATCAACATAAAGTACTAGGAACACCGCCATGCTTCCATTACATTTCTTTACACACGGTTCATCTGGACATTGATCAAAATCATAAGATTTTATAGCTTGATTAAAATGAATGTTTCAAGAAATGGATGCTTGCTTGAGTCCATAAATGAATCTCTTAAGCTTGCATAACAAGTGCTCTTTGGCCATGAATCCATTTGGTTGCATCATGTAAATGCACTCATCAAGATTCCTGTTAAGAAATGCTGTCTTGACACCCAATTGCCAAATTTCGTAATCAAAATGAGCCGCAATGGACAAGAAGATCCGAATAGACTTCAGCATAGTTGCTGGCGAAAAAGTTTCCTCATAATCAATTCTCTCTTTCTGAGTAAACCCTTTTGCAATAAGCCTTTCTTTAAAAGTTTCTACTTTGCCATCTACTCTTCTCTTTTTCTTATAAATCCACTTGCATCCAGTGGGTTTATCCCTTTAGGTGGTTCTACAAGATCCCAAACCTGATTAGAGTATATGGACTCATTCTCAGACATCATAACCATTTGTCAAATTTCTGCATCTTTATCTTGGATTTCCTTATTGTGGTTGCAGGGATCAATATCTTGTTTGTTAGGGACCTTGTCAAAAAACTCTACCAAAAACATGTACCTGTCAGGTTATTGTATAACTCTCCCACTACGACGAGACACTCTCTGTGACTATGTACCAGTTATAACATGATATGCAGGTTCTAAATCAGATTTTGGCTCATTATCTGCACTAGTATCGACAATCATCCCACCACGACTAGGCAGTGAAATATCATATGCTTATAATATATCTTCTTGCACTATGGGTATTGAAGAATTCTTTGATATTTCTTTTCTAAGCTCTTCTATAACAATCGTACTCCTGAGCTTGTGATCCATCATATAGTCTTCCTATAAGTATCGGGCATTCATGCTAACAATGACCTTCTAAGTAGGATTCACAAACTGGAAGTGCCTCCACTTCCAATGAACCTAATGGTCCATTTTAAACTAGTCTTTAAATTCTTCTTAGATTAATATGACCAGGTCTTATGTGCCAAAGATACGTTTGATTCATTTTAGAAGATTCTTTTCTCTTAGATGATAAACTAAGTTGTGTTATTTATTTCACTTAATTGCAACATGAAAGAGACATGATTAATAATATAAAGATTGACAACCAATGAACCAGAACAGATAAAATATTTATTAGGCCTAATAACCACAGAGTCAGTAAAATAAATAGAATATTCAAAACGTACTAGATTAGACATTGAAACAAGGTTTCTTCTAATACTGGGTAGATAAAGTAGTTTTTTAAAATTAAAGTGTAATTGCTATCAAAAGTTAACTCAAAATCTCTCACTGCAACTACTGACACTTTCACATCATTGCCTATGTGAAGTTAAATCTCCAAATCACTTAGTTGTTTGATTTGTTGGAACCCCTGCAAAGTATTACAAACATGATTAGTGCCTCCGTATCACACACTATGAGTTTGTAGATAACACCGCTAAACATGATTCAACTATCAGTTAACAAAGTTTACTTTCCCGACTATTAATCTTTTTCAGATAGACTGGATATTATTTCCTCTAGTGTCCTGATTGCTTGCAGTAAAACAACTTTCCCTTGGGCTTTTTCACTACTCTTTTTGCTTGTAGTTTCTGAATCTTTTTCTGCTTCTTCTTAACTTTCAACTTAGAAGCAAACTCTTTTCAACAATATTAGCATGAGTTACTGGCTTAATGAGACATTCAACAGATTGGAATAAGCAATTTCGTCATAGAATATGAATTCTTATTCATATTGTAATTCAAGCAAAATTGTGTAAAAGACTATGCAAAAGACTGGAGCATGACATCAACCTGGGTTTTTTTCATCAATCTTGGCTCCCAAGATCTCCACTTCATTCAGATGACTCATCGTATTCAGGACATGATTCCGAATTGGTGTCCCTTCAGTCATATTTGTGTTCATTAATTCCCTCATAGCAAATTGCCTAGCAGCACGGCTTTGATCCCCAAATATTTCTTTTAGGCTCATCAACATGCCATAGACAGTGGACTTATCTTGATGCTGATGTTGCAGTACACTTAATATGGAAGCCAAGATGTAACACCAGACCATCTCGTCGGCTTTCGTCCACTTCTGGTAAGCCTTAGTTGCCTCATTATCAGGTTGCTCAAGACATATTTTAGTAAGCATAAATTTATACTCTTCAGCAGTTGACACTATGTTCAAATTACGTTTTCAATCAATGTAATTAGGACCAATAAGTTTGTGCTCTTTGAAAATAACAGACAAAGAGTTGAATGAAGAAGCACTTATTTTAAATCCTGAGATTCACATAATTTAACATAAATTGTAATAGGGAAAATAATTTTTTTGAATTCAAAATTTTAATTGGTACCCTCAACCAATAAATATAAGAACTCGCCAACAACCTAGTATACTTTTGATTAGAATGCATCGATAGGAGGGTTATACTAATCATTATTTATCTAGACAGGATAAATCCTAATAATTTCGCCAACTAGACATTTAACCATGCCAAGTGAAATTATATTGCTGACATTACTTTGGTCCTATAAGCAATTGCAGTGACTCAGATGGTGATGATATGATTGTTTATAGCTAAGTGTATACCATCGCTTAGTTTTAGATAAATTAATTCGTATAGTACCCCTCAGATGGAGAGAAAGCATCATATTACCAACCATCTAAAACTATCCCTTGAGGTAGTTCATACTGGAGACTCCGTGATTAACTCTATTTGATATAAAAGAAGGCGCCGAGGCCAACATGCAAAATCAATTACATAACCTGCGAACCAGTGATGAAAATTGTGGGACTAAAACAAATCCCTCTCCCGCTTAGTACTTTTAACAAAATAAAGATTATTGTTGTGATCTAAGGTCAGTCTCATTAATCTTATTGTCCGCATGCATAAAGGGAACCACTAATCTAGAAATTAATATACATGGTATGCAATGCAAATCACAACAGGCAGTAAATATCACAATAAAAAAATATTATCCTAGCTATTATGGTCGGAGTCTCCATGTTGCTCTCCGTAGAGTATTATGGGCCCTGAAGCCTAAACTGATCTCTGCTTTCAAAACCTGGCAAGAATCTATTTCGACTTATCTGAGCAACTCCGCTAAGGAACTTTGAGAACTTGCTCCTAGAATGACTCTGTGTACTCTCAGAACTAGATCCAAGGACTCTGAGTAGACTTTGGGAAGTGGCTCCTAGAACTCTGAGTGGACCTCTGGAGCTGTCTCCGAGGACTCCAAGTAAACCCCACGAACTATCTCCGAAGACTCCGAGTAGACCCTGAGAAATATCTCGAGGATTCTGAGTACCACCGCGGACATCAAGATCTCATCTTCAATAGGTCGGTAATATTAAATCCAATTCTTTCTTAATAATCACGAATAGATCTCGTGGAAAAAAATTTACAACCATCCATCATGCAATTAACCGCGAACAATCCTTGTGGGATCCAATCACATAAAAAAGTAAATAAATATTACGCGACCATAATAGCGGATTAACGCAGCAAAACAAAGGTTAACTATACACATACAATACTGCATATGATACATGATATATGCGATATGGTTTTATGGACAACATGGCATGTTCAACCTATATTCGTTTCAAAGTACGCTCTTGCACCAATTGAAAGTGCGAAAATTTTTTGAGATCGTCATTAGTGACACAAGCTGAGCAACAAAAAATTGTGTATATGTAATCTAATAGATTTAATGAAATATTGCGATCATACCTTCGACATCTCGCTAGATTGATCTCATTAACAATCTTTAACTATGAATTGGGAAGACGTCTCGAACTTCTATCGTATTAACTTTCGATCTCTTCATTAGATCTTTTATATCACCTTTGGAAACTGGGTTTTTTTCTTCTTTTGTTTTTTCTGTATGATGCTTACTACGGCCAAAAGCTATAGAAGGCTTTATATAGGCTATGATAAGGATCACTAGGAATCAAATAAGAATCAGACTTCTAATGAAATTAGAAAACCCTAATTCAACCCGAATTAGAATCCTTAATTTTATAAATTACAATTCAGTCCACTAAAGAATTGTAATTGCACTTTTATCCTTATCTCAAAATTACTTTCGAGATCTTTATTATTATTTGCCTAAAATCTCCCCACGTTAAGATTTACAATGTCTGTCGATTAAATTAAATTACTGCAATTATATTTAATCAACATCTTGTCCTTGATACCTACCATTTAACTTATTTGTCATGTCGGATAATTAAATCCACCTGAAGGGTTTTGACATGCACGAAACTTATAAGCTTCTCAAGGGGACATCATCATTCCCTCGCACCGGGACATGGAATCTGTCTATAAATAAAGTTCATCGTACGCATTACATTATCACTCAGCTTACTAAAGCTATTGACTCATAAAAGAATCTCACTTCTTAATGAATTAAAGTGACATGTATAATATGCACATGTCCATTAAACATTCAGGATTCAGAGCTTAAACACTCATAATAATCATGAGGTATTTATTTTCTAATATAGTCGGAATATAGAAAGTTACCTCAACTTAATCATACCCAATACACATAAAGTGCACTATTGCAATAGTCCGAGACAACAAACAGTCTCCTATAGTCAAGAAAGACTATTCTAGAAGATTGCATTACAATCTTACCGATGGTGTCTCCAACTCCATCGAAGATTGTGGACCTAACTTATGTTCTATAGGGATCTGATGATCTGATCTTCTGTGTGTAAGCTGAACTCTACACACTATGTTATCTACAATGTAGAACATAAGACACACATGTATATAGTACAAACATTTTCCCATATAGATTCTCAAAAATGAAAATGATATTAGATCATATATTGAGTTCCAATACAAAAAGGCTAAGGCTTTTAGTACATCTCCAACACCCTCGATGTCTCCATCTACCTTGACCTCGGCACCTCCCACTAACACCATTTCCTCGGTCACATCTACATCTTCTTCATCACTATTTCCCCCCCAATCGATGCCCTCGTCCTCTGCTACCCTCTCAAGAAGCACAACCTCTTTTCCCTTGTCTATAGCAACATTGCCCTGATCCGCATCTATACCCTCCCTAATTCCACCGCCGCCGCCAAATATGAGATTAAAAGCACCAGCAACACTTTTCATGCCATGGGAGCAGCAGCTGCGGTGGCAGAAGTGATAGAGGAGAAGATGTAGAAGGAAAAGTGAGATTTTGATGGTGTTTCTATGAGGGTTTTTGATTGAGAGAGATAGAGAGAGGATCTAGTAGAGGCGGTGGCACAAATCGAATCTCATCGATTTGGGAGGATGAGGCATCGATTTGGGGGAGAGGGAGACTTTTTCTTAAATGAATAAGTGTAGACATGACATATCCATCGATATGCACAAGTATTACGTACACAACAAGCCTGGCTTGGCGTATATATATGAGTTGAGACTGGAAGAAAAAAGAGAAAATAACCTACATAGTTGTTAATTGAGATGTAACTTTCTTGATTTAACATACAATTAAATATGACCTAGTAATCAACCATTCCTTAGATATCTTTCTACCAGGAAGAACTAATGTGGTCGAAACCAAATATTCATATATATAGCAATTATCTTCAACTATTCATGGATTGAGTTAAATTCTAGAACTAATTGAATTTTCACTAATAATGATCTTGATACTATCGGTCCTACCATTCTGATTTCCGAACTATTGATATCACACCTAGAAATCTTTCCTTTTTAATTAATATCCATGCCTCTTTTATCAATTAAATAATATTCACACTTTATCATAAATTCCATGTTTCTTACCTATTAGTCTACTATCAGTACAATTAGTGTTAACCGCTAACTTGTCCAATTAGCAATTAATTAAAATTGATAGAATTATTAGTATGCATAAGTAACTTTCGACATTTCATAATATTTCCCACTCAGTGTTTGCCAATTGATATCCTACTCAGAGTCCAATATACTAAGCCATGGAAGGATTTACATTTTAGGATGAATATATCTTTAAAGTCCATTACACAATAATTCTTTATTTGTCAATAAGGATAAATGCTCATTTTAATTTTGAGGATAATTTATCAAAATACTGAGCATATATAAGCAGAACACTATTTATGAGATATTATTATAAGGGACTAATATGCTAACAAACAATTACGATATACCCGCGATCATAACATGCGTTACTGGAAGAAACATGTTCAGTTCTAGGCTTACGTCAACATGCTCTCTATTAATTCCTATAAATTTCACATAGACCTTCCTAAACAGGTATTCGTCGGCTCTGTCCTCTCTAACAATCGACGATGTTTTCATTAAAACTCTTATTTTTAACATAAGAATAAGACACAAAAATTTTTACTAGAATTTAGAATTAATTATCTTTTAAATGGTATATTACATGATTTTTTAAATTCACATAAACAGTCCTAAATAAATAGAAATCTTTCAGTTACTCAAAATTTGCAACTCGATAATTTTGACTAGCTTGCCGTATTTTGGTGATATTCCTAGCACTGACTTTTGATTGGGACACTGTAAGAGCCATTGAAAAGTAGACTCAATTATCTTTCCAACGGTAATACATGGTCCCTGTAGTTCTTAATATACTACGAACTGAATCGAACTTTATAGATTATAGTGTTTAACAGATTGCGTCCCATTTCAAGAGTGTTAAATTATGGAATTTACAACTTATTCTTTAACCTCTCCTGCAATTTCAGAATCATAATCAAGCTATGACCTTGAACATTTTAATTCTAGTTATGTACCTAATCAATCATCATATTAATTCACCCCTATCTTCTAAATTTCACAACAAAACAAAAGAACTACTACTCTATTTACAATCATTATTTAGTTTACAAAATTTGCAAGGATTAGGAAAGAATCAAGAAGGGATCTCCCTCACACAACCAAGAGCAATTACCAAGAATGAATCGAGATCTAACATGATGATCTAAAGCTGAAAATAAAACAAGATCTGAAAATTTAAAACTGATTCTAAATCTAAAAAAAAAACATGGTACTCCTTCACCTCCTAGTTCCCGTCGCCTAACCACCCTGCCGGCTGCTGCCGCCGCCGCTATTGGTGCAGCAATGTGCTGCTGCCACACCACTAGAGAGGGAGAGAGTGAGAAAGTAGTAGGGGGGAGAGAGAGAGATTAAGAGAGAGAGAGAGAGCTTGAGAGGGGATTTGGTTTTGGGGTTTCTAGGGCTTGACCATGGAGATATCTCTTTTAGGGAGAGGACGAAGAAGAACTTTAGTTGGCCCCATTTGAGATCAATTTCCAACTATATTACAAGTTTGTCACAACACCATCCATCCATCCAATTGCCTTCCCCCAAATTCAAGAGGATCTTAACCCTTATTTATTCACCTACACTCTACTAAGTCTAAAAATTAAAAGAAAATTCTCATGACGGGGGTTGGCTTGATTTCTACCTAATACCACTAATATAATATAACACCATGTAATCATACTTTGGATGATGTAATGTGTGTGTGTGTATATATTGTGTATATACACAAATTTAATATATGAGAATACACTTATAACACATGAAATTTTCACTTATTAACTCCCAAGACTAATTGGATAATTATAATAAAAATTTTCACTCATTGTTGGTTAGGAGTAATAATCTAGAATTATGCAATACCGAATGTTACAGGCGAAGCATTGATGAGAAAGAACTGAGTAGAGGCTCGAGAGTTACTTGATGAGATGTTGTCAAATCATTACCAATGACAAATAACAAGGGGCCAACAAAGAAGATCGCAGGCGTACATGAACTCGATGCTCTATCTGCAATCCAAGCACAACTAGCAGTGATCACAGAAAAACTTGGAGCAACCACTATAAGTTCAATCTAAATAAACTCAACTTGTGATTTTTGTAGAGGGGGTCATGAGAATAACAATTGTCAAGCTAGAAACAATTTCGCCTGTGAGCAAAATGAGCAAGCCAATTACATCAACAACTACCAAAGGCCAAATAACCTCTACTCCAACATGTACAATTCAAGATGAAAGAACCACCTAAATTTATCGTGGGGGAACAACATGAAGATGGACTTTCAGCCAACACAACAACAATAGTAACATCAATGCCAACAACAAATGGAGAGGAAACCGAGCTTGTAAGAAGCAGTGACACAACTAGCAACAAACACACTCAGTACCAAATAAACACAACAACATCTGTACATGATCTTGAAGTTAAGATGGGCCAGATTGCTGACCTGTTAGCCAACAGACCCAGGGATCATTGTCGAGCAACACGAGCTGAATCCAAAAGAACAAGTGAACGCAATAACTTTGAGGAGCGAAAGGCAATTGGAGCAAGAACAATCAAAAAGCACAGATGCAGTGTGCAAAAGAGTTTAGGATAAGCAATACATATGACCAAAGAAAGATAGAAGATGGCAGAAACTAGCGAACAGCTAATCCACCATCTGAACAGCTAATCCGTCATCCAGAAGCTGAAGCAAGAGCCAGAGACTGTACAGAAGATTCCAGTGAAGCCATATGTTCCACCTGTTCCTTTTTCCCAGAGGCTGAGGAAACAAAGCACAGATAAGCACTTCTCTCAATTCATGAACGTGTTTATGAAATTACACATTAATACATATTTTGCAGATGCTTTAGAACGAACGCCGAAGTATGAGCAATTCATGAAAGAAATCTTGAGAAATAAACGAATGTTGGAGGATCATGAGACTGTGATGATCAACGAGAGTGTAGCATAATTTTGTTAAATAAACTATCTCCTAAGCTAAAGGATCCAAGAAGGTTTTTTATACCTTGCACAATAGAAAATTGTTTTTTTGAAAAAGCTTTATATGATCTTGGAGCTATCATAAATCTCATCTCTATATGTTTTCAGGAAACTTGGCGCAGAAGTAACACCAACTACAATGTCACTCCAACTGGTGGACAGATCTATCAAATATCCATGTGGAGTGATTGGGTCCATACTCGTGAAAGTAGACAGGCTCTACTTACCAGCAGATTTCATTATCCTCGACATTGGAGAAAGGTAGAGAAGTACAACTTATCTTAGGAAAACTTTTCTTAGCTATGGGTAAAACATTGATTAACATCCAATAGGGCAAATTGGTTCTTCGTGTGCAGGACGATGAAGTAACTTTCAACATCTTCGGAACAACGAAGTACCTAATGGACAAGAAGATTGCTTCCATAGTAATATTGTGGATAAGTTAACGATGGAGACATTTAGAGAAGGATATCCCACGTTAGCATTGGAAGCTTATATCATCCACTCCAATACCAACACAAAGGAAGATCATGCAAGGAGGGAGTGCGTGAATTATTTGGAGGCCACGATAGTATTCTCTAAGAAGGAGAATTTCATAGAGCTAACACATCTTCCATCACACTAGTGCCTTCCATACAAGAACCATTGAAGTTTGAGCTTAAAGAGCTACCCTCATACCTACATACATTTTTAGGAGATAATTCAATACTTTCAATCATTTTATCCTCATCTTTGACAGGAACGGAGAAAGAAAAATTATTGAGGGTACTATAGGATCACAATGCCAGGTTGGGATGGATTGTGGCAAATTTCAAAGTTATAAGCCCCTCAATTTTCATGCACAAGATCTTAATGGAGGAGAGCTTCAAACCTACTATTCAACAACAATATCGCTTAAATCCGGTATTGCAGGAGGTGGTAAGAAAAGAAGTCTTTGTCTTTAAGTTGCTCTATACAGGTATTATCTACCCTATTTCTGATAGTGCGTGGGTAAGTCCAGTACAAGTAGTGCCTAAGAAAAGAAGTATAACTGTGGTAAAAAAATGATAAAAATGAATTAATTCCAAGAACAACCACGGGATGGAGAGTTTGTATGGACTATATAAAACTTAATCAAGCCACTAGAAAATATCACTTTCCACTTCTATTTATAGATCAAATGCTAGAAAGGCTTGCAGGACATGCTTTTTATTACTTTTTGGATGGGTATTCTTGGTATAATCAAATTGTAATAGCCCCGGAGGATAAAAAAATAACAACGTTCACATGTCCATATGACACTTTTGCATATAGGAGAATGCCTTTTGGTCTTTGTAATGCACCAACCACTTTCCAAAGGTGCATATTATGTATGTTTGATTACATGGTAGAGAAATTCATTGGAGGTTTTATGGACGATTTTTCTGTTTTTATATCTTCTTTTGATATATGCTTGTCTAACTTGAATCTTCTTTTACAATATTGCAAGGAGACTAAAATTTGATGCTCAATTGGGAGAAATGTCAATTATCATCACTTTTTTAATATTTTTATGACATTTTCAGTCTTTTTTTCAATCCCAAAAAATTTCATAAGTGTGAAGTGCATATATCTAAGGCAAAAAATTCAAGATCAAATTATCTTTTCAATCTTACTTTCTTAGCCTATAATTTAAACAAGATCTATTATTTTGACTCAGTTTAAGAATTCATAATTTTAGGTCTTCCTAATTCCTAAGATAATCTTAATTTTCTTAAAAATAAATCATAACTATTTCTCTTGTTGCAAAAGGTTTTGTAAAAAGAAAAGAAAAGAGTTTTTATACAAAAGAAAATTTTAAAAATTTCCTAAAAAGAAGTGTAAAAAAAAAAATTTAAAACAACCTACGTTAGTAAACCCTTCCCCCACTTTATCTCATGCATTATCCTCAATGCATCGTGAATGGGTATATTCATGAAACAAATAGAAAGGGAAGGAGAATTACCTCATGGTGGTGGTTTCGGTGGTGGTCTGATTGGGGCAAGCATTGCTACCCAATCAAGATAATGTGGTGGCTTGCGGAACCCACCTTTATTGACCTCTTTTCTATTTACATATTTAGAATCCCAATATTAATAGGATCATGCAAGATCCTATCATGAAAATTATTCTCTTTACATGACCAATCTAGGAAGATCATCACTGAGTCATTCTGATCAATACCTTGGTCCAACAATAGAATGTGATTTTGTGGAATGGTTGTTTTGGGCTTTGAAATGAAAAGTTCGGGAACCAATACTAACTCGGGAAAATCAACTTTGGGTTCGAGAGTCGGCTTAGATTGAAGAGTTGAGTCCAAATCAAAAATTTTAATTTCACATTCCATTCCCATCAATGAAATGTGATTATCCAAAAGAAGTGGTTCGATTTTAAAATCTATGAATACAGGAATCAATGTGGCTCGGAAAATGGGTCCAACTGGGGTAAGGATACCTGAGTCAACCTAGATTCAAAGATTGGAATTGAATCACAAAGTTATGGGTCGGGTTCACATTCATATTCAAGTTCAAGTTCATTGAAATGAAAACTTTCCAATTTGTCAACGGTTTGACATTGATCAAGTTCAAGGTTTGGTGATAAAATTGAATCTTGGTCAAAGCCTTCAAGATTCCATGATTCTTCGATTTCATCAAATGATTAGAAGTGTTAGGAATAGTGAAAGATTGGTAGGGAGAGTTTCCATATTCCTACACATGTTTTCCAATCGACAAAGTCTTCTATCATATTGAAAGGATCGCTTTGGAATTGGATCATAGATTCTGCACTTTTTTCTAAGTCGATATGTTCTTTTTGCTGTGGGACTTGAAAAATAGAGTAAGGATCTTGGATTTGAAAACTTTGATGGGATTTTGAGTCTTCTAGATTTTGAATTCGTCGCTCGAGTTCCTCTAAGGCTTCCATCTTCTTTTCCCAGTCAATTGGTTCTTCTAATGGCTGTTCGGGAGGAGTATATGAAGCTGGATATTGGTAAGGTGGTTGACCATATGACTCGGGAGAGTTGTATCCCCACCAACTCTATGAAGAGTGGTGATGATTATTCCAGTCTTGTTCATAATATTGGGAGTGGGGCATATATTGATTAGGATAAGACCAATCTGACATACTTGATTGGTCAGAGTTATGAAATACCGGTTTGGTAATATCTGAGTCAAAATAGATCAGAGTAAAGTATGGATCACTATATGCATTGGAATTTATAATTGTAATCCATAACACAAAGATGTCAAAAAAATAAAAATAAGCAAACAAACAATCAAACAAAGAAAAAGAAAATTTCAAAAACAAGCCTATAATAGGGTTGACTTAGACCTAGACGACTCCCAACTGGTTAGACGTTCACGGTGTGTATATTGTAGAAATCTGACCACAAGTTAATCGTCCAGGTAGGGATAAGACCAGAGGAAGGTATCCGTGCTGGAGCAACGGGCCTAATTATGCCAAACCACTGTTCTTTGAGGTTTCTCCTCTCAATTTTCAGCCTTTGACACCGATTTGACAACAATCAAACTCTAATAACTTTTCCCCTTAGGTCAATCTCCTAATGAGACTGAGATGTCCCTAGGGGCCAACGTCTAACAAGTTTTATTTAGGCTTGGGTTGTGTGAGTGGGGAGGCAGTTTTTGGGCTAAGGGAGGGTAATGACTTCTCCACCTTATGTTTTATTGGGATATGCCCTTAAGTTCAATTCGGGCAAGTGTGCAATATAGATAAGAATGAACACACAAAGCGAGTAAATCACCCACGTGTTTGTCCTAAGCTATATGTAATTTAATATGTACACCTTTGTTAAGATCATAACAGCACAAGAACAAAATACAGTATATTGGAATGAAAATTGACATGTGTCTACATGCAAATGTCTAATCATTTTAAAATATCCAATTACCGTATTTTAGTTCTAAATATTATTACAGTGCACAGGTGATATAAACAGAAACTAGCAACATAATATAGCAATATACAAGAATTTACCCAACCACACAAAAGTAAATATGGACTTCTGCTATGCTAAAATTTAACCTGCACACCAAAAATAAAGAAGAAACGTTAACAAAAACGTGAAATCGAACCGTTCCCATCCCCGGCAACGTCGCTAAAATTTGATTGGGGTGAAACCACACACGAAAAGTGTATGTTTTGAAATCACAAGTTAAAAGTGCGTGCTTTGGCTTCCTCGATACTTTCATTATAGCATAGAGGCTAAACAGGTCGAATTCACAGGGACGGAAAGCGATAGAAGCTTTACCGGTCTATTCATGTGTGTGTTAAAGTTTCTTCAATGTTTTAAAGAATGAAAAGAAAAGAGAACAAATAATGAAAGAGAAGAGTAGGGTGAAACACGAAGAAGTGGGAACATAAAAGAGAAGATATTTTTGATTTTTGATTGTATTTCTAAAATAAAGTGAAAAAGAAAGAAAACTCATGGCTATTAACTACTAATGGCTTCACTAACCATGCTAACCTCTTAGTGATAGTTGCCTCACATATATCCTTGGCCATCACTAGTCCTTGGTTCAAGAACGTTTCAAAGTATGACCCATAAGATAACTCATCACATCCAAACTCAACAAACAAGTGCAAGCTACACTTAAATCATTAAAACTAAATAAGAGTAAGAATGGAATAAAGTAATGTTAGCTTGTTAGAGAGCTAGGATGTTAGAGTGTTAAAATCCATCATCATGAGCCATCAATGGCTCTTGCAAGAGCAAGGCCAAGTAGAAGCTATTAGATTCAAGCGGATTATCAAGTAAGGAGTAAGCAAGTTAGTGGTTAGTAGTTAGTTGCCATGATAGAAAATTAGCTAAGCATATATAAGGAGTTAGAGAGAAGAAAACAAGGAGAGATAAAGAGAGAACCTTTCATAGATTGTCACCTTCCATTACAAGAACTCTTGCTTTCATCCTATGTACTACTGACTTCCCAATTGCAAGATCTACAAGAAATGAAGAATACAAAAGAGTAAGAAGTAAAACAACTAACCTAAACTATCATAAGGAGAAGAAACTACCCTAAAAACTACACTCAAGAACTCCCTCCCTGAGCACTGAAAATCTCAGGGTATTTATAGGCCAAGGGGCATTAGGAAAGTTGTACAGAGTCGTGCGTCAAAACTCGACGCACGACTCCATAGTATTGCCATGGAAACGTGGCCATGGTCACATTTTTGTGGCCATAACTGTGGCCAGGAGCGCAACGCCGAAGTCTGCAGGTCATGGTTGCTCTGATATCAGGGTATGGACAGCTACTTCCTTGTTTTCTGCTCCCTGCAGCAGTAGAAGGGCTTCCAAAGTAAATGACTCTATTAGGATTTAAAAATCACCAAATAAATGGAATTTTTGATTTTCTTCTTCATCCCACACCATGAACTTAGGAACACACAAGAAAACCATTATTTAGTAGAATTTTATGAAGAATAAGTGTGAAAGTTTGGTATGAAATATGCAATATTGGAGACTAATAATACCCCTTTGTTCTATTAGGATTTCTAATTTTCCCATATAGCGAGCCTTACGTCGGTGACTCTCAAACCGGACGGTCTTAGGGCACAGGTGAGAAAACACCCAAAGGACTTAAGTGTTGGCCCAAAGGCCTTCCACCCTAGTTTTGATGATGATTAACTCATGTAGTTATGTTTACTAATAATCTTGTGTTATTTAAGTTTCAGATCATTAACCAAGATGTTAGTTGGTGATTAGCTTCTACAAGGAGTTTAGAAGCTTTTCATGTTGATTCCAGGGCTTAAGCTTCAAGATCACACATTGCCTAGCCCATGGATGGAGTTTTGAGCAAGTCAACTTGAAGATGAAGATCATCAAGAAGACTTAGGTATCTATAGTTTAGATAGTGTGTTTAGATCCATTTGTAAAGCTTAGTATAGTTGATATGCTCAAGTGCACAACACACACACGTTTCATGTTTTGGATTTGGTTTTCATGAATAGTAGATCAAAACAAGTTTACTTTATTCCTATGTATATTAGATATGTTCTAAATATACATACATGCTTTAATCTTTCTAGACAAACTTATTTTGACTATCATATTCATGTTTTGAAAAAATCAAGTTTGATAAAAATACAAGTTTTGTTTTTGATAAAATTTGCAAGACTCAAAAATGAATTGATATGATTGATATATGTCTTGAAATTTTTATCACTTGTTTGTGTTTGAATATAAAATGATAAAACAAGTTTTGTGGATTTTTAGAAGTCTTAAAAGATTTTTCAAAATATTTTTAAACTGTCTTTCTGACCCAGTTTTCTGTTCCAGGCTTCAACCAGTCGACTAGTCAACCTGACCTAGTCGACTTGGGTGAAGTCGGTCGACCGACGTGCACAAATCTGTGCATGTTTGGCAGCTTTGGGACGGTCGACCCGGACGGTCGACCGGATTGAGAGCAGTGCTCTCTGTTTGTTTGGGTCGACCGTGCCGGTCGACCGTGGTTGCCCAACGGTCATATTTCTGACCGTTGGCGGTCGACCGGGCAGGTCGACCGGCAGCCTGTCAGACTGCCACATCAGCCTAACGGCTAGTTTTCTGATGGGCCTATAAAAACCCCATCTCTTTGGGTTTTTGGCCAAGGTTTTTACAAGAGAAAAAATCCCAGTTTTCCAGAGTTTAAAACAAGTTTTTAAAAGAGTTTTTGGGCTTTAAACTTCTCATCTTTATTGTTTTGGGTTTTTGGAAAATCAAAGAAAACTAGGGTTTTGGGATATTGATTCGATCTTTAATTTCTATCATATACAAGAGATTTCCCAAGTAGTTTTTCTTTGTTGCTTGTTTCCAAAAATACCTTGTTTCCACACTTGAGCTATCTTCTATCCTAATCTATTTAGGATCTTATTTTTGTGGAAAAGAGAGAAAAAGAGAAGTGTTTGAGGTTAAGTCTCCAAGTTGTAAACCCTCCTTTATTTGTGTATCCCTCTTTGGTAGAGGTTGATCGGAGTGGTGTTTGGATCCCTCTTCGGTAGAGGTGATTGTGATTGAGTTGTATTGGCTACGGGCCTTATCCCTCTTCGGTAGAGGTGGATTGTGGTTGTATAGCCTCGGTGGCTTTGTAAGGTTGAGAGAGGAGTTCGGTACTCCTATAGTGGATTAGAAATCCTACACGGTGGTGTAGGCGGGGATGTAGAGCAAGGTGCTCGAACCTCGAAACAAATCTTGGTGTTTGCGTTTTGATCCATTGTCTCTCTAACTCTCTCTCTTATAATTGTGCAAAGCATCATTCATATCATCATACCATATTTGCTTGTGTTGAGCATTATTCATATTGACATATCATATCTATTTGCTTGTGTTGCCTTGCATATATTCATATTGCCTATTCATCTTATATGCTTGGTTGTTTGTGTGTGCCTCACTTGTACCTAATCAACAAGAGCTTCACATAGCACCTCAACCCATTCAAGGGGAATCAAGAGGAGTTAGTCCAGAGCCCTTCACGGGGAATTCGGCTACACTTGTTGATTGTACTAAGTGTGTTGCAAGATTTGCATTAGCTTCCGCATTTAGCGCACATAGTATTGCATTTAGTTCTAGATTAGCACTTACACCTATTCACCCCCCCTCTAGGTGTTTTTCAATTGGTATCAGAGCTAGTGCTCCTGATATTAGGCTTAACATCCTAGGAGTGAGATCCATTTGGTTGCTAGTCTATTGTTTGCATTTGCGTGTTTGCACACTCATATAGTTTGCCATGGACTTCATGACCCCACTTAGCTTTGATCCTTCCAACATTGTTGTTTGGAAGTATAGGATGTCCATGTACCTAAAGACCCTAGGTTTGCATGTCTTTCTTGCGGCCACCAAGAAATGCTATCTTGGAGATCGCAATCATATAGGGGCCAATGCACAAGCCCTTGAGGCCATTAGAAGCACATTATCAAAAGAATATCTTTTACTTGCTTCTATCTTTGATTCCGCATTTGCAGTGTGGAACATGTTGACAACCACCACCACCTCCGAGCTTCAATTGCCAAATCAACCGGAGGAGTCTAGTGGAGAATCCGACTCACAATGCTATATG
Source organism: Agave tequilana (assembly GCA_038442645.1). Lineage (NCBI taxonomy): Eukaryota > Viridiplantae > Streptophyta > Magnoliopsida > Asparagales > Asparagaceae > Agave > Agave tequilana. Next base: position 53,450 of record JAVJIF010029156.1, read on the forward strand.
GTCCAAGGAATGACTCCCTTGAGGTACAATCGAAACTTCAACTAGATAGTGATGATGCTAGTTCTTCATGTGATGATATTGTAGATCCCCATGCTTTAAATGAAGAACTTTCTATTGTATGTGAAAAGTTAATAGAAAAATACAAAATTTTGAAAAAGAAAAGTCTAGAAATTGAAAATGAAAATAAGAGTTTGCATTCTAGACTTAACAATGTTTTGCAAGAGAAGGTTGAGGTCTATAATGAAAGGGATTCATTGAGATCTCAATTAGAACTTGCACTAAAAGAAAATGAATTTTTGAAATCTAAAAATGATTACTATGCTATTTTGAAGAAAAATGAAAATTTGTCTTCTAAAGTTGATTTTGTTTTAAAAGAGAATGTTGCTTTGAAAAATAAATTATTTCTATTTCAAATGATTTAGATGTATGTTTAAAGAAGAATGAAGTTTTGAAAAATAAAATTGATGCACATGTTTGTCATGCTAGTGTAGCCTCTTCATCTAGTCTACCTAGTGCAGTACCTCTTCTTCTAGAATTAATGATGATATTTGTTTGTTAAAGAGGAAAGTAGATTGTTTGGGCTCCACTATGAGCCAATGTGCCATGAACCACACACGCTTGGAATCCTTGGTTCGAAAGAAGCAAGTTCCAACTTTTATGCATGCACACCCTCCACGGCATACACATGCTCCTCACGGACACACCCATCACCATATGTATGCTCATGTGTACACATGTACACATTGTGGACGTAAGGGCCATCTTGCTAAATTTTGCTATGATAGATTACACACTTCTAATTTAGCAAAGAATTTTGTTTGGGTTAGAGAAGGGACTAACCCCCATGGACCCAAAAGAGTATGGGTACCAAAGTTCACCCTCCTTTGTTTAATGTAGGTGTGGGCTCTCACATGACGTGAGAGTGATGACACCTTGGAGTGGATGCGTTCCGTGCTTAAAGAAAATCAATTGGATGCATCACTTTCAAGGGAAGATTTGGTGGAGAGGACCACCACGTTTTGGAGACAAGGAAAGTTGCTTCTTCGGTTTTGGTAACTATTCTTTACTCCTATTTATTATTTTCATGCTTTCAATATTCATTGTTTTATAGCATGTTTTTATTGTCTATGGATTAGTATGTAAATATCATGTTTATTAGATCCTTGACATACATGTATAGTATTTGAGACACACATACTTATATGAACATATACTTTGTGTTCTCACTTTTGTTTAAGCTATAATGTACATCATAAATCTAATACATGTGAATTTATATAGTAATCATGTTTTAGTTTTATCATGATGATTTTTGTTTTGATGCTTCATGAAGATTACTTGTTTAGATGTTAGTTTTCATTAAGACTAGGATTTATACCTGTGCATATAGTGGGCTAAAAATAAATCTATATATGTTGGGCTTGATAGCTTATTTGTTCTCATTAGATGTGCTAGTGTAGTCTAGTTTTGATGATTCATACATTTTAAACTTGTATTCCATTTTTGGATTTGTTTTATGAGTTTTCACTTCATGTATATGTTTGTATTGCCAAACTTTAAGATATACATGTATACCCCTTGAGTCATTTGCCTTTCATGCAAATCTATATATGGACTCAATTGGGTTTAGGGATATGTATGTATACTTATTGTGTTGACAATTCATACATATGCCTAGAAATGAAATTGTTTTGGTGAAAATTTAGGTTTTCTTGATTTCGTGTTTAGTTGTTTAACTTCATGTATATGTCTATCTTGTCCAAACTATTAGATATACATGGTTATCCTTTTTGAGCCACGTGCCTAATGCATATATTTTGTGGACTCGTTGAGTTTTGGATATGTATGTATACTTTAGTTTGTATTAGACATACATATGCCTTGAAGATTAAATAGTTTTGATGATTTTCATGTTTTCTTATTTAAGGAATAATTGAGCTTAATGAAAATTATTTTAGTTTTATTCCTTGCTTGAAGGATTTCGTACCAGTTAACAAAAATTTCCATTTTAACTAGTTCGTATTCTTCACTTTGGTAGAGTTTTTCAAACATACTCTATTTTCAAACCTATTTATGAAAACCCCTACCCTTTTATGGGAGGATGGATGGGAGATCATGTTCATGTATGCTTTAAAATGAAAATCATTTAAAACTTGTCCATGATTGGGAGGTAGTAATATGATGTATACACTTGATCTTATTGTTATGTCAATTGGTATCCTTGAACTCTTTCAATTGGTATCATTTTGATCTTCTTGTATACTCATATTTGTTTTGTATGTATGTATGATTTCAATTCCAAGAATATCAATTTCAATTGGTATCTATTTTCCATACATATATATATATATATATATGTTTGTGTTTATGCTAGTGCTTGAGTTTCAATTTTGTTTAAATTGATTACTTTTAAATTGGTATCAAGACTATGCATTATTTTAGTTTGTATTTCATAAAGGGGGAGAAAATTTGATTTTGTCTTTCAATTGGTATTTGTACTCCCATACTTTAAGATTGAAAATTTGAATTTGGTATCATATGTTTAAAATGAATAATTCTTACAATTGGTATCAATGTTTCTATGTAAAATCTTTTCAATTGGTAAAACATTTACAATTGGTATCAAAATTTGTGTTTAGACATTCAAAATTTAGTATAATTAATTGATATCAAGATGTCTTGTGTTTTAAATTGGTATCTAAAAATTTTGTTTAAAGTATAATACAAAAGTTTTGATTTAAATTTCTTATATGCAAGAAAGCTTAACATCTCTTCCACATATCGATTCATGTTGAGTGTATTGTGTATTGAAGAGCTTAACATCTCTTCTTTATGTGGTACATGTGTGTAGAGGGAGCTTCACATCTCCTCTTATTCATTACATAATGTGTGTTATGTGAATTAGGGCTTAACATCCCTCCTCCATGTAATGCACATGTGTAGGGAAGCTAACTTAGCGTCTTCCTCTTCATGAATGTATATAGCATATAACATTTATTGATCTTTGTTTATTGGTATCAAGATGCTTCATTGACATATTTTCAATTGATATCATGTTTTTAAAGTCACCCCTTATTGACTTTGTTTTTGTTTTAGACAAAAAGGGGGAGAACATTGTTTTTATTGTTTTGATTGACAAAAAGGGGAAGAAAGATTTTTACCCTCATTTTATTTATGGTTTTGATTGTTTACCCCTTTGTGGATGATTGACAAAAAGGGGGAGAAAGATTTGGTTGAGTTTTAAATATATGCATATTTATGTTTTTGCATATATTAAGTTTAATATAGTTAAATGTATGTTAATTGGTATCTAGAGTATGTTTTGTTTTTGAACATTGCATTGGTATCTAGAACCTGTTTATTGTTTATGCATATTTATGCATTCATGTTTAATATTCATTGCATATTTATGTTTATTTGTCTATGCATGAGTTAAGGGGGAGCTTCTTTGAAGCTTAACTTTTAATCCATGCATATATAACTCCATGAGTTTTGTCATCATCAAAAAGGGGGAGATTGTTGGCCCAAAGGCCTTCCACCCTAGTTTTGATGATGATTAACTCATGTAGTTATGTTTACTAATAATCTTGTGTTGTTTAAGTTTCAGATCATTAACCAAGATGTTAGTTGGTGATTAGCTTCTACAAGGAGTTTAGAAGCTTTTCATGTTGATTCCAGGGCTTAAGCTTCAAGATCACACATTGCCTAGCCCATGGATGGAGTTTTGGAGCAAGTCAACTTGAAGATGAAGATCATCAAGAAGACTTAGGTATCCATAGTTTAGATAGTGTGTTTAGATCCATTTGTAAAGCTTAGTATAGTTGATATGCTCAAGTGCACAACACACACACGTTTCATGTTTTGGATTTGGTTTTCATGAATAGTAGATCAAAACAAGTTTACTTTATTCCTATGTATATTAGATATGTTCTAAATATACATACATGCTTTAAGCTTGCTAGACAAACTTATTTTGACTATCATATTCATGTTTTGGAAAAATCAAGTTTGATAAAAATACAAGTTTTGTTTTTGATAAAATTTGCAAGACTCAAAAATGAATTGATATGATTGATATATGTCTTGAAATTTTTATCACTTGTTTGTGTTTGAATATAAAATGATAAAACAAGTTTTGTGGATTTTTAGAAGTCTTAAAAGATTTTTCAAAATATTTTTAAACTGTCTTTCTGACCCAGTTTTCTGTTCCAGGCTTAAACCAGTCGACTAGTCAACCTGACCTAGTCGACTTGGGTGAAGTCGGTCGACCGGGCCGGTCGACCGACGTGCACAAATCTGTGCATGTTTGGCAGCTTTGGGACGGTCGACCCGGACGGTCGACCGGATTGAGAGCAGTGCTCTCTGTTTGTTTGGGTCGACCGTGCCGGTCGACCGTGGTTGCCCAACGGTCATATTTCTGACCGTTGGCGGTCGACCGGGCCGGTCGACCGGCAGCCTGTCAGACTGCCACATCAGCCTAACGGCTAGTTTTCTGATGGGCCTATAAAAACCCCATCTCTTTGGGTTTTTGGCCAAGGTTTTTACAAGAGAAAAAATCCCAGTTTTTCAGAGTTTAAAACAAGTTTTTAAAAGAGTTTTTGGGCTTTAAACTTCTCATCTTTATTGTTTTGGGTTTTTGGAAAATCAAAGAAAACTAGGGTTTTGGGATATTGATTCGATCTTTAATTTCTATCATATACAAGAGATTTCCCAAGTAGTTTTTCTTTGTTGCTTGTTTCCAAAAACACCTTGTTTCCACACTTGAGCTATCTTCTATCCTAATCTATTTAGGATTTTGTTTTTGTGGAAAAGAGAGAAAAGAGAAGTGTTTGAGCTTAAGCCTCCAAGTTGTAAACCCTCCTTTATTTGTGTATCCCTCTTTGGTAGAGGTTGATCGGAGTGGTGTTTGGATCCCTCTTCGGTAGAGGTGATTGTGATTGAGTTGTATTGGCTACGGGCCTTATCCCTCTTCGGTAGAGGTGGATTGTGGTTGTATAACCTCGGTGGCTTTGTAAGGTTGAGAGAGGAGTTCGGTACTCCTATAGTGGATTAGAAATCCTACACGGTGGTGTAGGCGGGGATGTAGAGCAAGGTGCTCGAACCTCGAAACAAATCTTGGTGTTTGCGTTTTGATCCATTGTCTCTCTAACTCGCTCTTATAATTGTGCAAAGCATCATTCATATCATCATACCATATTTGCTTGTGTTGAGCATTATTCATATTGCCATATCATATCTATTTGCTTGTGTTGCCTTGCATATATTCATATTGCCTATTCATCTTATATTCTTGGTTGTTTGTGTGTGCCTCACTTGTACCTAATCAACAAGAGCTTCACATAGCACCTCAACCCATTCAAGGGGAATCAAGAGGAGTTAGTCCAGAGCCCTTCACGGGGAATTCGGCTACACTTGTTGATTGTACTAAGTGTGTTGCAAGATTTGCATTAGCTTCCGCATTTAGCGCACATAGTATTGCATTTAGTTCTAGATTAGCACTTACACCTATTCACCCCCCCTCTAGGTGTTTTTCATTAAGGACTCGAACAAACACGATCACAAAACTAAGGATTTTTATTTATTATATAGACCACTTTTAGGCGTGATTATTTATGATTTATGAGGCACAAGTACCCAGCTTAATCATAGGATTGCAATATATGTATATATATATATTCTTTTTTCTTCTTTTATTATAAGACATAAGAATTTTTTTTTTGAACCCTAAGTGTGCAATTAAATAAAGTATGCACATTCCATAAAGATAAAAATCAAGATAAATTATTTTTTCATTTTTTCCCAACCTTAGAAATCAAGCAAATAATCTTATTTTGACCAAGTATAAGAAATCCTAATTATAACTCTCCTATTCCTTAAAATTAACTTAATTTCTTACAAAAATAGGTCAAAATATTATTTCTCTTTTCAAAAAGCCATTAAAAGAAAAGAATTTTTTTAATATATATACACAAAGAAAGAATATACAAAAAAAAAAAAAACCTATGTTAGAACCATCCACCACACATATCTCATGCATTGTCCTCAATGTGTGAATGAATGCATATATGTATGAAAAAGAAGAAAAGGAAGAAAAATGTTATCTCAGGGTGGTGGCTCCAGTGATGGTCGAATTGTGCCAAGCATTGCTGCCCAATCTATATAATGTGGAGTTTTAAAGAACTCACCTTTGATGACCTCTTTCCTATTTATATTTTTACAACCCCTAAACTGAATAAGATCATGTGCAATCTTATTATTAAAATCATCTCAATTATATGTCTATCTTTAAATATCATCTCAGAGCATGAAAAAGAGTTTCTTAGTCTTCTTGAATGTTTAACTTACATCCATGTTAACTTACACTTCCATGCCTCTCTTTGAAAGAAACTTATATGTTATCAATGTAGGTGTTAGTAAATATAAATATTGAGAGGGTTTTTTTATATAAATTAACAGAAAATTGATCTTGGACTCCTCTCTTTTCAATTAATTTAGGAAAAACTCAATTACAAATTTATTTCCGCCTATATAGATTGATTCTTCCCAACTATCACTTCTTTATATATTTCATTTCCTCTTATACCATTTTTCATTGCTCTTGACGTTGCTCTCCCTTCAATCCTGACCCCGCGCAGAGTAATTCACGGATCGCTGTTGGGGTTGGAAGGGGGCGGGGAACCCCTCCGAGGGCTCAGGGCCGGGGCCCTGGGACCAGATGTATTTAGGATCGAACTTTTACAGTTCCATTTGTTCATGCTCGCGATAGGTTT
>JAVJIF010029157.1:0-84440 GCA_038442645.1 Agave tequilana
GGTATAATTGTCCCTTGAAAATATATAAACGATTGAATCAAATCTGTTCAAATCTGAAAAGTACCTTGCTGCGAGTTAGAATCAGCTTCTGCGAAGTTAGAAATAGCAGGTAGATCGGTCTCCTGATCTGTTTTGATCCTTTCCATATAATTGGAAGATCTCCCCTGATCCTCCTACTCGTTTTAGGAGAGTCAAGAGATTATGGCAATCAACTGTCAAATTTGATCTCAGATTTGATCTTGATTAGATTTGATCTTGATCCGATTAGATTTGATCTCATCTGGAGATTTAAATTGGTCAAAGGTTGACCATAACAACCCGCAGCGGAGCTGCCGCGTTGAGCTCACCGCGGAGCTGGAAGGCGCATTTGGCGAAGTCAGAAGAAAGCTCTTCAGCGGAGCTAGATAACATCTATGGCGAAGCTACCGAACATTCTTCTGCACGGTTGCGTGTGGCTTCAAGCGAAGCTAACTCTCTCTGCGGAGTTAACTGAGCCACTTCAGGATAAGCTATAAGTTAGCTTCCTGACGGAGCTGTGAATGGCTTCAAGGTGAGTTGGATGATCTTAGCCTCTCTGGCGAGGCTATCCCTTTGGGCTCATGTGATGCTAAGTGCTAGCATCTTAGACTGTCTGAGGTCTGTTTAGAGACAATCCGGCTTGCTGTCTGCTTCACTGGATCAGTAGAGTCCAATTGCTTATTTGTCCCTCGGGGATGGGTGAAAACTGGTCGCCAGTTATTTGTCACTTGTCTTTTGTAAATGTCAACAAGCACAGAACTGGTCGTCAGCTTGTCTGTCACTTGTCTTTTGTAAATGTCAACAAGTTTAGAACTGGTCGTCAGCTTGTCTGTCACTTGTCTTTTGTAAATGTCAACAAGTTTAAATATTGTTCAGGCCAGTGAAAATCTTGTCTTTTTTAAGTGTCAACACGGAGCTGTAAGGACAGGTGGTTGCGTGAGGTACTACTGCTTAATTTCCTCAAACGCTTGTTGGCAAGCATCATCCCAGATGAATGAGATACCCTTTTTCATTATTTGGTAAAGGGTTGGCATCTTCCGGAGAGATTTGAGATAAACCTGCGGATGTATGCTAGTCGCCCTTACAATCCTCTAAGCTCCCTGAGATTGCTTGGAGGTTGCATCTCTCGGACGGCACGGACTCTTTCTGGGTCTAGGTGAATTCCTTTGATGTCACCACAAACCCTAAGAATTTACCGCTGGCTACCCCCAAAAAAAGATTTGGTGGGGTTCATCTTCAACTGATGTACCCGCATGATTTTAAAAACTGTCTTCAGATCGGCTGTGTGGTCGCCCTTGGTGTGGCTTTTCACTGCAATATCGTCGATGTAGCATTCCACTGTTTTACGCATGTGTTCGTGAAAAATTGCATTCATAGCTCTCTGATATGTTGCCCAGCATTTTTCAGTCCGAAGGGCATGACAAAATATAGCAATATACCCCCAATGTGTCCTGAAAGAAGTATGCTTTTCATCATTAGGGTACATTTTGATTTGATTGTACCCTGAGAATCCATCTATGAAGGACATTCGTTCAAAACCGCACATATTGTCAATCATGACATTCGTGATTGGGGAGAAAAATTCGTCTTTGAGATAGGCTTCATTTAGATCACAAAAAATCGATGTAAATCTGGATCTTCCTGTTTTTTAGTAACGGGGATGATATTGGTTTACCCATTCAGGGTGTTGCTCTCCCTAACGAAGCCAGAGTCTATAAGTTTTTTAACTTCCGACTGGATTGCTTCATTATTTCTGGACGAAACCGTCGCTGCTGCTGTTTGACTAGCTTCACGTCTGAATTAATGTTAAGGTGATGCATAGCCACTCGAGGATCAAGCCCAAGCATGTCCTCGTAATTTCAAGCGAAAACATCTATATACTCTCGCACAAGAGATATTAAGTCTTTTTTTCTCGGAGGGTGATAGGCTTTCACTTATAAAGATGGGCTTAGGATTAGCCTCATCTCCCAGATTAATCTGGGTGATCTTATCTTCCGTGGGTGGTTCGCGTTGTTCAAAGCAAATATCTCAGAGAGTATTTTGGTGTTTTAATCTAAGATCTGTATCAGACTGGATCGTTTCTTCATCTCTGTGTTCCAGGTGGCCTATTGAAATCATGTTTACTGAAAGTTCTCCGAAGAGGTTGCCGATACTGATGTCCGACTCCCACGATGATGTGCCAGATGAGTAATCGTGGTATAATGATTTCGAACTCAGAGGCTGATGGAATTAGAGTTGACACATAGCCCAAACCCCTACGAGTTCGATGGTAATAGCCGGGGGTCTTCCCTTTCGAAACAAAAGTTCGAAGTAGTGTTCTTCTTCCTTTGCCGAAGTTCAAACTAGAACCATTTATTAGATCGTACCCCATCCTCTCCATCATTCTGAGTACGTTTGCTTATAATGAGAGAACTAAGGAGATTCGTTCTCGCTTTATGAGTCTTCGCGGACATCAATTTGGACTTAATTCTTCTGAAAAGAATTGGTTTTTGGCCTTTGCGTCGTGCCGGGACTATGAATACTGATTCTTGCGCATCACCGACATCTTAGTACATTTTGAGGGGTGACTTCATTGGTACATGCAACGATGTCAGAGGATCCTAGCCGACCAGGGGTCATTATCCACCTCTGTACTAGTGTCTGATGGCACTGAATCAGAAACAAACACAGAAAAATAAGCCAATTCAACTCTTCATTAATATACCACTTGCCTACATCATCGGCGGTGTTATTAACATCGAGCTTATTAATGCTCGTTACAAATGGATTTAATTCCCATATGCACTCTTCTTCTACCTCTTGACTCAGTGTCAGCTTCATTACCAGAGTCTGGTTCCTCTGGCTGTGGATTTTCGTTCATCTCTAGAAAATCTTAGTATAGGAGAGAGTCTGTGAAATAGTTCTCTACCCCTTGAACGGATGCCTTTCGGCAATCAATATTCAGACTTTCCCACTTCCATCGATGTACTTCATGACTTGATGGAGAGTGGAGGGGATAAAGGAATTATAATGAATCCACGGTCGCCCGAGCAGCAAATTGTACGAAGTGTCGGCGTCGATTACATAGCACGTCACTTCAGATCTTAGATCCCCAATCTGGCAGTTTGAGCTTGATCTTCCCCATTGGGCGCGTACCATTGGCGTTGAAACCATAAATGGTAGTTTGGTGGCGTTCATCGGTGGATGGGGATTCTTAAGTGCTGCATGATCCGACGAGGCATGATGCTCAACGCAGATCCTAGATCTACCTGAATGCGGCTCACTTCAGATAATCCAATGTGCCCTGTGAAGTACAGGGCCGATCATGTTTCCCCTTGACCTGCATGTCATCTGACGTGAAGGTGATGCAGGGAGCATTTTGGGAGGCATGGAGGCAGTCCTCTTCATCTTCCTCCTATGGTCCAGCCAGGATCTGGGCCATGAAAACCTCAACATCAGCTAGGGCTTCCCTCAGAGCTTCTCTTGTTGACTTTGATAGTCTCAGGAGCTTGTAGAGGGTGATCCTGACCAGGATATTGGCCATTGAGCCAAGATGTCAAAACGGTAAGGTGTTGGAGATCCTTCCACGTTGTTCTTTGGAAGAGCCTTAGAAAACTGAAGCTCTTTCTGCTTCTCCACAGGTTGCTTTGCGGAGGGCTTGGTTAGCTCTGTAGTAGGTTTAGGAGAGCTCGCCACCATCTCGTCGTACTTCTTTAATATGACTGACCCGAACGAGTTTCTGCCAGAGCAGTTTATTGAGCTCTGCGGTAAGGACAATTGTTCCTCTTCCGAATCGGTTAGTGAGGGAACATCGGTTTCTGCTTCCCGGAAAGAAGCACACACCACATTGCAGGACGAAGCTTTCTTCTTGACTTTGGACTTTCTGTTGTAACAGTAGTCCACTGTTGGCCATCTACAAGGTTGGGATGAACCCACAGAATTTCTCCCTGAGGTGTAGGGATAGGTACAAGACCTTTCTCATGTTGATGATGTAGGTCTATATTGATCATTCTTAGTTCCCCTTCCGGGATGGGAACTACTCCGTATGCTGCTGGAGACTGTTTTTTAAACTGAAGAAATGATGTCATATTAGCCGTCACTTTCTTCTGTTCTGGACGGAGCTTTAGCACTTTCTCATCGATCAGAGCTTGAAGGATATCTTTGAAGACGTAACAGCTCTTGGTGGGGTGCCCTAGCATCCTATGATACAGGCAGTAGTTAAGATTGTCGGACTTGCCGACTTCTTCAGGACGTCAAGTTTCAGGAAGCTTCAATCTGTTGCTCTTGTTGAGTAACTTGAACAACGAATCGACATGCTCGTTTTTGAAGGAATACTGCTTGTTGGCACATGGCTGACTTGAAGAACCACCTCCCTGGCCGGCTGAGGTTTGACGGGGGATTTTGTTTCTGTTGCCATGTATCTTTTCTTTTTGATTGAAAAGATATTTCTGGTGCGTGCATTGTTGACTTTTCGGGTCTGGTTTGTTTTCTTCTGCCCCTAACCCTGGCGATAATTTCTTCAGCCTGTTCACCGTACGGGATCAATTGCTTCCAGGTGGGCTTTCAGTAACCCCCATCTGGGTTAGAGTGAAGTTTGTAGATTGTGGCGGCAAGTTTCTACCAGGGTGGCCTGGGTCATTCCACTAGGACATCAGAGCGCCATATTCCGAAATCTCTCCACAAATATTTGACTGACTCTCCCTTTTGCTGCTTTGTTGCTAGGAGAGTGGGCATTGTAATCTCCGAGTCATCTTCAAAGAAGCGTGTCAGGAAGAGCTTTTCCAAATCACCCAACTTTTGATGGAGCCTTCTAGGAGTTTCATGAACCATTCAAAGGCAAGCCCTTTTAGAGTGCCGATGAACAAACTTGCCAAGATGGCATCATTATCTACTACATTTCCTATCTGAGACTTGAAGTAGTAGATGTGTTGGTTCGGTGACCCTTTGTCGTTGAAGGCCTGTAAGGTCAGAGCTTTGAACTTAGGAGGATACGGAATACGGTCCATTCGGCTGTATATGGCCGGACCATGTTGGAACATATTTCGATGAAGACTTTGTGGAGCATTTCATTTGCAGCTCTAACACACGATGAATCAAGAGTTCTACATGATCAAGATGTCCCAAGGAGAGTTGATATGATGTATTTTGTAAAGATGAAATAGCATGTAAAAAGCCTTGACACACACCCATATCAATGTCCATTAGTCGACTAATACCTATATCAAGTCGACTAATAACATGTGTAGTCGACTTGACCCAAACCCCTAGTCGACTAAGTCTTGTGTCAAAAACAAACCCAACTCTCTGTTTCTGCATTAGTCGACTTAACAGTCAAATGTAGTCGACTAATAGCAAGTGTAGTCGACTAATCCCTTGCCCCTAGTCGACTAATCCCTTGCCCCTAGTCGACTTATAAGTAGTTGCAGTCGACTTGAATCAGTTATACAGAAAAACTGTCACTCCAACGTCTCTTGACCTAGTCGACTAATACCCAAACCTAATCGACTAATAGAAGGAAATTTGCCTAGGCTAGTCGACTAACTCAAAAGGCAAGTCGACTATGGGCAGTTTCTGACTGTTGGACAGTTTTCATTATCTGGTCTTTTGTGCAACGAATTCCAACGTTTCTATCATTGAATTGCTCCTATAACTATCCTAACTTACCCAAGTCTTCAGCTATATAAAGGGTAGTTAGTCCAAAGGCCAAATACCAAGAAAAATCTTCAGTTTTCCAAAGCCAAAATTCTGCAAAACCTGAAAACTGATTTCCAACTTCTGTTCTTCACCAAAAGTCATTTCCATTGTGAAGTCCTCTGAAGTTTCTCCTATACTAGACCTTGTCCACGTTCATACACAGTACCAAGGCTAATAGGAAAGTTGTAATACTCAAAGCAAGCATTGTACACGGGTAGCTTTTTGGTATAGAGGCAGTTGTACAAGGTGAAGTATATTCTCTTGGTGGAAGAGAAGGTGTTCTCTTGGATGTAGAGAAGGTGTACACATTTGGCAAAGGGGATTTGTCAAGTGGTGTGCATGGTTGTGATTTTGGGTGTACAAAATCAAGGTTAAAGGAAAATCTCAAGCTGGTGGCTTGGGGACTGGATGTAGGTCACAAGACCGAACCAGGATAAATCTCTCTTGTTTACGTTTGTCTATTTTCTGAGATTTATTTTCCTTTTTGCAAGTTTATTTATTGCTTAACGTTAATCCTTCCTGTTTTAGTTTTGTGTTGACTTGGGTATTTTTAGATCTATTATTGCCAACAGAGATAGTTCCGCATTTGACATTATCTTGGGGACCAACAATTGGTATCAGAGCGGGTCTCACATTGGGTACAAGTCAACAACAAAGATGGCAACGGAGTTCATCATCCCAATTCAAAGAAGGACATTCTACACAACGTCCACCGCTATTGACGGATCCAACTACAACTATTGGAAGTGTAGAATGAAGATCTACTTGCAATCGCTCAACTACGAACTTTGGAACATCGTGGAAGCATCATACACCAAGCCAACAACCAACTACAACGCTTGGAGTGAAGATCAAAAGAAGAACGCGAACCTTGACGCCAAAGCAATGAATGCCTTGTTCTGTGCCTTAACCAAAGAAGAGTTCAACAGAGTGTCAACAGCCACTTCTGCACATCAAATATGGCATACTCTTCAGGTAACACACGAAGACACAAGTAAAGTTAAGGAATCTAAAATATCTATTCTTGTCCACAGGTTTGAATTATTCAAAATGGAGGAGAATGAAACCATATCCGAAATGGTTACAAGATTCACCGACATCACCAATTCCTTAGCATCTCTTGAAAAGGACTACACCCAAGTTGAAAGAGTTCGTAAGATCCTTCGTGCACTCACACCAGAATGGGAGAAGAAGACAACCGTCATTGAAGAGGCGAATGATCTCTCAACTTGTCGTTAGAAAACCTAATCGGTAATCTAATGGCATATGAAGTGCAATTGGAAGAAAGAAAGAAGGAACGACAACACCGCTCAAAGAAGAAAGAACTCGCCTTCCATGCATCCTCCGACACGGACGATTCCAATGACGATGAAGAGGAGATGGCAATGCTTTCAAAGAAATTCAGGCGATTCTTAAAGCAAGGTAAATTCAAATGCTTTAATTGTGATAAACCAGGTCATATGAAGATGGATTGCCCTTTGCTCAAAAAGAAAGATAAATATAAGAGCAAAAAGTTCAGAAAGAAGAAACACTATGAAGCATCATCAGAAAACAGTGATTCCTCATCTTCTGACGAAGAAGAATCCACTGAACGTGTCAACCTATGTTATATGGCCATAGAAGATGAAGAGGTATCATTTTCTGAACTTTCTGATGCATTTCATGAATTGTTTATTGATCTGAAAAATGAAAAATTGAAAAATAAAGTTTTATCAAAAGAAAATGAAAAACTTTTAAGGAATATTCATGTTATGCTTTACAAGTATCTTCTATAAATTCTCAACAAGATGAGTTTAAAAAAGTCATATCATCTTTGAAAAATGAAAGTGAGAAGTTTATAAAAGAGAATATTTTTCTGAAAAAGAAAACTGAATCTTTGAATAAAAGGATTTCTATTTTAGATAAAGATATTTCAGTTTTCAAAAAGAAATATGAAGATCTTTTGCAAAATGTGACTAAATTCAATAAAGGAAAAGAAAAATGAATGATTTATTATCTTTTCAGAAGTTGTCACATGATAATCATTATGGTATTGGATATAATGAAAAGTCTTCATATGTTAGTAATCCATATGTGAAAAGAAAGTCTAATCATGTTTCAAAAAGAATTAAGACAAAGTTTATATGGATTCCTAAGAATTTAAGTTTTCATGATAAAAATACATATATTGCTTCATACATTCATGATATATGTGATTCTTGTAACTATGTGTATAATAACAGGTGAAAACCAAATTCTAAATGGATTTGGACTCCTAAAGGTTAATATGTTCTTTTATGTTTGGTACCATCTAACGTTTATCTTGCAGGTACCATGTAAAAATTGATAAGAACATATATATATATATATATATATATATATATATATATATATATATATATATTATATATATATATATATTTACTAATATATTTGTTGCAGTGGGAGAACAAAGTCTTTTCATATTTGTTATAACCCAATTTCTGCAGGGGGAGGAAAATATAACATATTTTCTGCAGGGGGAGCACTTGTGCACACAAAGCGTCATCATCAAAAAGGGGGAGAATGTTGGAACATATTTCGATGAAGACTTTGTGGAGCATTTCATTTAGAGCTCTAACACACGACGAATCAAGAGTTCTACATGATCAAGATGTCCCAAGGAGAGTTGATATGATGTATTTTGTAAAGATGAAATAGCATGTAAAAAGCCATGACACACACACACACACACCATATCAATGTCCATTAGTCGACTAATACCTATGTCAAGTCGACTAATAACATGTGTAGTCGACTTGACCCAAACCCCTAGTCGACTAAGTCTTGTGTCAAACAGACCCAACTCTCTGTTTCTGCATTAGTCGACTTAACAGTCAAATGTAGTCGACTAATAGCAAGTGTAGTCGACTAATCCCTTGCCCCTAGTCGACTAATCCCTGGTCCAGTCGACTTATAAGTAGTTGCAGTCGACTTGAATCAGTTATACAGAAAACTGTCACTCCAACGTCTCTTGACCTAGTCGACTAATACCCAAACCTAGTCGACTAATAGAAGGAAATTTGCCTAGGCTAGTCGACTAACTCAAAAGGCAAGTCGACTATAAGCAGTTTCTGACTGTTGGACAGTTTTCGTTATCTGGTCTTTTGTGCAACGAATTCCAACGTTTCTATCATTTGAATGGCTCCTATAACTACCCTAACTTACCCTAGTCTTCAGCTATATAAAGGTAGTTAGTCCAAAGGCCAAATACTAAGAAAAATCTTCAGTTTCCAAAGCTAAAATTCTGCAAAACCTGAAAACTGATTTCAACTTCTGTTCTTCACCAAAAGTCATTTCCATTGTGAAGTCCTCTGAAGTTTCTCCTATACTAGACCTTGTCTACATTCATACACAGTACCAAGGCTTATAGGAAAGTTGTAATACTCAAAGCAAGAATGTACACGGGTGGCTTCTTGGTGTAGAGGCAGTTGTACAAGGTGAAGTGTATTCTCTTGGTGGAAGAGAAGGTGTTCTCTTGGATGTAGAGAAGGTGTACACATTTGACAAAGGGGATTTGTCAAGTGGTGTGCATGGTTGTGATTTTGGATGTACAAATCAAGGTTAAAGGAAAATCTCAAGCGGGTGGCTTGGGGACTGGATGTAGGTCACAAGGACCGAACCAGGATAAATCTCTCTTGTTTGCGTTTGTCTATTTTCTGAGATTTGTTTTCTTTTTGCAAGTTTATTTATTTGCTTAACGTAATCCTTCTTGTTTAGTTTTGTGTTGACTTGGGTATTTTTAGATCTATTATTGCCAACAGAGATAGTTCCGCATTTGACATTATCTTGGGGACCAACAGACCACTCCTGCTTCTTGGAGGCCTTTTCGATTGGTAAGGGCTTCCAGACGCTGCTCCAATTGACTTATTCTTTTAGAATGAATACCCCCATTCTCGGGGTTGCCTTCCTCTTTAGCCGAAGATTTAGACGACTCGAATTAGATTGCCCCTTCTCCTCGATATGCACGGAAGATGAGCTCTCTCCTTCTTTCTGTTTGCCTTTAGACTTCTTAGAAGAAGCTTTGTCGGTTGATTTCTTCTTGTCTTCAAGCAATTGTGCAAGCATCTGCTTGAGAGAATCGATAGATTCTTGTTGAGTACGAATCATATCAAATTATTCCCTCTGGACCTGGGCTTGTTGTTCAAAGCGCCTGGCCGTCTCCTCGGAGTATTTATCATGTACGCAAAGGCTTCCTTCTCTATGAAAAAGTTCGAGGCTTACGATTCTACAACGGCAGAGTGTGATTCACTTACTTCAATACCCCAAGGTAGGGCACTGTAGTTGATCGGGGCGACCGTACCAGTCTGAGTGCGAGTATGCCGATACACTCCTTCTGGTTCCATGTCAGACTTGTCAGAGCTGACCGCCGGTTGTTTTCCCCTATTTCTGCTTGCAATTTTCGCAGTGACTTCAGGGTACTCCACGTCAGAGAAGGCCTCCTTATGTGGGAGCGACACCTCTTGGCTGATCGGGAGGTTGAGGTCAATCATCTGAATACCGACTATTTGCTTGCATGTGAGTTGCGGCAACATTCAGAGAACATTGTTGTAATGAGCCGTTCACAACAACAAGATGGAGTGATTTGATTAGCACTCCTTTTCTTTATCAAATAATCTCTTAAATCCGTCAGAGGGGAATCAAAGAGATTGGCCTCGGGTTGTCGAGGGCTTTTCAGCATCTGAGGGCCACCCTTACGTCGAGAATCTGAGACGCAGGGTTCAGAAACGCGGAGCTCACGTTGTGTAGAACGAGCGCAGCTCTCGCGTTTTGACTTTGAAACGTGGATCTCGTGTCTCTGCTGAGCAAAGACACGGGCCTCACGTTGCTAATTGTCGCATTTGGTTGACGGTTGAGACACGCGGACTTTCTCAATTCCGCGTTTGGTTGTAGAGACGCGGGTCTCGTGTCTCTGAGAAGAAGCGTAGTCCTCGCGCTGCTGAACGTTGCGTTTGGGAAGTGAAGTCTCAGAAACGCAAGCCTGTTGGGCTTCGCGTTTTGGTCTCCATACGCAGACTTCGCGTATCTGACGTAACTTAGAAGAGACACAGGCTTGAGCCTCGCGTTCTGTATCTGCTGGACAGTTGGTTGTTCCAGCTTCTTGCACCTGTAGTTGACGCGAGCGTCGTCTCTGTCGACGTTCAGCGTTCCGGTTACGCCTTACGGGTTGCTGAGAACCCCCGGTAACCTAGAACTGAGGAAAAGGACAGGCATGAACGGGCTGAACATCAGCAACGCTAACCTCGCGAGTCTCGTAGGAGACGTTGACACGGGTGTTACGTGTGATGTGGTTAGCCATGACACTCTTCTTGTCAGTCGCGTCTGAAGGGATCTCAGAGCGGATTTGAGAGCGGGTCCCCGAGGAGAGCTTGCGGTACTGCCGCTCCCTAGGGCTCTTAGAGCCGGAAGAGAGGAGCTCTTCATACTTCGCCTGGTCGAACTCCACGACAAGTGATTCGACCATTTTTCCCATGTAGGTGACGTCACCTTGTGCCACGACTTACTCATCGATAGAGAAAGTGTTCCCCAGCGGAGTTGCCATCTCTTGTTTTGGGAAAAAATTGAAAATCGAGGTGTAAATTCTTTACAGATTGTAAAGAAAATTATAACGGATCAATAAACCTTTTACAAGATAGGGGAGATATTCAAGCTCAAATCTCCCTTTGTTTAGTGCCGGGTTCTTGATGTGGCGATAGAAAGTGAATCTTATTTTTCGTTGAACGGGTGAACGTCAGGACCTCTTGGGAACCCTCTCTTTGGATGGTGGACGAAGTAACACAGCTTCTGTCCAATAAGAAACTCAAAGAGACTGTAGGAAAAATCAAACTTGTACGCAGCTAGTTGTTAGAAGAGTTGAACTCTCTCTTTCTTTTAGCTAGAGATCTTGGTCCTTCTACGGCTTACAACCGAAGCTCTTCTGACCAAAGATTTTTTCGACCCCTCTTCCATAGCAAACTGGGCTATTTATAGAGGCTTCAGGGGGTAAAGTGTCCCTAAAAATGCTCCATAATGGGGGTTAACTCTCTCATTACGTGGGCAGTAATTGACCCAGTAATGAGGACAGTTATAACCGAGACGCGGGCTTTGAGCCTCACATTTTGCCATTGAGGTGATGCTTGAGAAACACGAGCTTCAAATTCTGTGTCAAACTTCACGTGAGACGCGGGCTTTGGACTCTGCATCTTGGTACTGTAGTATTGCTGAGACGGGACTTTCATGCTCCGCGTCTTGGTCATTGCAGTGATGTTGAGACGCGGGTTTCAACCCTCGCGTCATGGTGCTGCGCTGGTAGCGATGATTAGCCTTGCGTTTAGAGTTTAGATTCTGCTTTTTGATGACTTGTCTTCAGTGATTTTTAGACAGCCTACACCAGTATATTAGGTAATCTGTGAACACAAATCCGAGTCTCCTGCAACGGGTCCGGATCTCACCATCCAAAACGGACCGACCATGGAGAGTTCGCAAGCAGAGGAGGCGGAGGCCGCGAGGATGTCGGGATGTCGCAAGCTGCCTTCAAGGTCTTGCTTGAAAAGAAAGAGGAGGACGCATGGTGTGTTGGGGCTGCCAACAAAGGAAGGAGGAGAAGATTAGGTTAGGGTTTTGTTTAGGATTAGATGTTTATATAGGAGATGTTAATTGGTTATAATTATATAGTTAGGATTAGGATAATTTAATATTAGATAGTTAGGATTAGGAGATAATAAGAGATTAAGTTAGTTAGGATTTTTATTTAATTAAGACAACTATAGAATTTAGTTGTTAGGATATATGAGGATTGGGTTGGTTAAGATTTAAATTTGATGGATAGGATTAGATAGGATTAAATATAGGGAGAGATATGGGGTTAGTGATTAGGTAGTTAAGATATAGAATTAGGATTTAGGATTTAGTTGATAGGATAAGAATTAAAATAGTTTAAGATTAGTTTGGATTTATTTTGAAATAGAATTAGTTGAGATTGTAATTTTAAAAATAGGATTTGGATTTGGGTAAGTTAGGATTTGATATGATTTTGTTAGGATTTAGATTTGAGATAAGATTAAAATTAGATATTGGGTAATAGGTTTTGGTTTAGATTTTCTCAAATTAAAAAAATAGAAGGAATGAAAATGAGCTAATGGCTTGAGCCAAGGAAAAATAAAAGAGAGATATGAAATAGATATGAATATGGGCTATTGGGTAAAGGTAAAGCATATGAAAATGAGTACTTGGATTTGAATTGAGCTTAGGATAAAAAATAAGAAAATGAAAGAAAAAGGAAGAGAAAAATAAGAAGGCAAGAAGTGAGCTTGTCTAAGAATAATACACAAAATAAATATCAATAATATTAATAATAAGAATAATAACAATAATACATAAAGATATTTAAAAATAACAATAATAATAATTATCAATGGTAATAATTATAATAATAATACATAATAATAATAATAATAATAATTAACGCAAAATTTATACAATAAAAAATATTATTATTTATTATTAAATTTTGTATGTCAGAAATAGAACTATTACAACAGTGATTTGCTCCTTGGATCCACATCGCATCCCAACAACCAAACAAATCAATTCATCCCTAAATTAAAAACAATTTCCCAAGTCCTTGCACTTCACATCAAGCCCATTCAAACATTATTGTTCTCTCTGCTCCAACAAAAAAACAAAACAATTCACGATGCATATTTGTACTTTTTCATGAAATTATTCTTTGTTTATGGACAAGTTTGAGTATTTTGACCAATAAACCAAAGCTCTTTGGTTGTTGGACTTTGACTACTATGAATACCTAATCCATTGTCGAGATTCGTAAAATACATTAAAATTTTGTATATTTTAATAAAATCTCCCTGATAAAATAAGATTTGACTTAGACATGACCTGAGATGACAAGAGTGAGGGATAAATATCATATTATTTTGGAAGGGGTGGTTAGGATAAGACCCCGCAAATCCCGCTTGGGGCCCACCCTCAAACCCAGGTTGATTTTCTTTTCCCAGAAAAATGAAATGCTATTATTTAGGGAAAAAATATTTGTTTTTTGAGAAATGAAAAAGGATGGATGAAAGCACCCATGTCATGGACCTTTCATTCAGAAAAAAAATATATAATTCTATGATTGTTAAAAAAAAAAACAAATACCGTGTCTTTTTCAGAGTAACAATTGCGTGTCAACAGTTAAAAATTTCTTTATTAAATAGCAAGAAAATGAAAAATCTTAATCGAGTTTTACAATTTTGTTCAATTGTTCGCGTGACTTGAATTTGAGACTTTTTATAATTTATTTTATTTCGTGAGTATAATTTCAATTTTCTCTTAAAAGTGTTTTGTTGCCTTATTTTGAATGGCTTAAAATCCTCTTCTAAAGAAACCAACATAGATTCAAGCCTCATAATATAATATGCAGAGCTATAAAATGCTCCTTGTATGAAAAGATTATTCTCATAAATTTTATAGTTTTATACTCCAATTTCTTGGAGTTTTGAATTTAGTGAAAGGAACAAAAAAATGTTCCGGATTTTTAACAGAAAGATATCACGGTAGATGGAGAAAATTGGCCTACAAATGTGACTTTGAAGTCATGAAAAGAGTAAAAAAAAATAAATTAATTAAAAAAATGGAGAAAGAGTGGAAGCATTTTCCCCAAAAACTTAATGAGGAAGAGAAATTAGGTAGTATATATATATATATATATATATATATATATATATATTATATATATATATATATATATATATATATATTGCTAATTAGGTATGTTCAACTTTGTTAAATAAAAGAACAAATTGGTCGGGAATCTCACAAACCATTGTCGACTTTTGCAGTGATCATTAAGATAAACCTTATGAGAATCTGTAACACCTCGTCCTAATTAACTCGGATTTACACTCTAATTAAAATGATTTCAATAATTATGATAGTTAACTCATATAACCACAAGATTAAAAATTTAGAAATTTAAATTTGGGAAAATATGGTGTGAATACATAAATGGTATAACGTACACATATCTATGTGTGTGTGTCAAATATAATGGTGCATGCAAGAGGAATAGCCATATATATGTCCCATTAAATATATAGAGAATCCTTGTGATAATTACAAATACTACTATTTCAATCTCCCATCACACTTATACATGTATTGTAAGTAATTATACATAAAATTATAATTTGTGATCGGTCACATATATTGCATATATATTGTCACATTATCATATTTATTATCTAATAAATCTTATTAATAAGTCTTATTTTTATTTAACAATGTGCAGGCCCATTGCCAAAGGAGAGGGAAGAGAAACGAATACAAAAACCCATCAAAATTCTAATTTAATTCAGAATTAATTCGAAATCAGAAAATCAGGACAGATCAAGACAAATCAGAGAAAAAATTGGTTGAAAACCTGTTAAAACAAATCTTCACAAATCAATTAGTTGAAACCAAAGATCAAAGGAGGTTTCGTCAAATCAAAGAGCTGAAACGGAAAATCTAGCAAGAGATAAAATGACATCGCTAAACCAGGGAGCTGTACCCCGTGGGTGTGGCCTGGCCACACACAGGCAACGAAAATGCGGCCAAAGCCGCGTTTTCGCGGCTTTGTTGAATCAGTTGGAGAGTGTTATCTCCCCCTATCTTTGTACGCTCTCTCTTACTTGGTTTTTACCTATAAATATTGGGTTTTCAGAGACTACAGGGAACGAGAAAGCAGAAATAAATTCTTAGGCTAATTTTTCATTCTTTTTAGTGTAGGTTTTTATTTTTTTATGTAATTTTCAGTTTTCATTTATGTAATTCAGAGAAAGTCAGAATTTCATAGGAGAATGAGAGTGATGCTTGTGCTGAAAGTGATCAAATCACCTAGAGGGGGTGAATAGGTGACTAGCTAATCTAAAGATGAATTAATGCGTAAATAAAACTATTGATGCAAACTAAAAATTCTTAAGCACAACACACCAAGTATAATCTAAGAGTGTAGCCGAATTCCTCGTGAAGGGCTCTGGACGATCTCTTCAAGATTCCTCTAGATAAGAGTTGAGGTGCCACTTTGACTCTCTTGGTTGAATAAAAGTGTGAGCAAACAATCCCCAAGCATATAACAATGTAAGCACAAAAATATCAAGCAAGTAAAGATATGAGCAATAAGCATAAGCAAGATAAAAAGACAAGTGAGAGATAGAGAGAGCAATCACTAATACGTGAGATTTGTTTCGAGATTCGAGCACACTTGCTCTACGTCCCCGCCTTCAACACTATGAAGGATTTTCACTAAAAACGATCCCACCGGATCACCCGGTGCCGCAACACCTACAAGCGAGTTCACACTAGAACTCCTTGGACTCACTAGTCCCCTCACTTGCTCCCGCAAGAACAAACACACGTAAGCACGCAAGCTAGCCGAGGCCGCACCTCTACACCGAGTTCTTACTAGAACCCGAAACAACGCGAACCCGCAAGTCCGCCTCCTCAAAACAATGATGAACTCTCGGTGATCTAAACAGTTTGATCATCTAAAATCACTCTCACAATAACTCTCCTATAGGATAAATTTAGCAATGAAAAACTCAAGTATGTGTGAGAAAACAAGGATGGAATTTGTGGTGAATCTTGTATGACCCGGGAAAGAGGGAGACAGGGATTGCTGTAAAAGTTTTCCTTGAATCAAATGAAAAGGATTACAACAAAAACTGTTCTTTCCGGTTACAAGGGAGGGAGAATATTGAATCTTGAATTCCCCCTTTGTTTAAGGCTGGGTTCTTCGTGTGGCGGTGGAGAGTGAATCTTGTTCTCCGTTGATCAGATGACCGTCCTTCAGGGATCTCCTCTTCGGCCGGTAGAAAGAGTGACACAGCTCTGTCTACCAAAACTCAAAAAGAGAAGGTAGGCGAAAGCTAGCTCGTACGCAGCGAACTTGCTGAAGAGTTGATCTGCTTCTTTTCTCTCTGTGTCGCCCTCTTGATTGCCGATTGCCTCGACCTCATAGTAAACGAGGCTATTTATAGAGGTCCTAGGGGTGAACGCGCCCCCTGAAAACGCTCCATAATGAGGGCCAACTTCCCCGCTACATGGGCAGTAACTAACCCACGTGCCTGCTAAAGACATGCCACGATGGGGGCTGATTTCCCTTACGTGTGGGCAGTGATTGGTCCCTTAACCAAGGCGGTTATAACTGAGACGCGGGTTTTAGACCTTTGCGTCTTGAGGCTTGAGACGCGGGTGTCAGGCCAACGCGCCTTGATGCTGAGACGCGGGTGTCGAGCCAACGCGCCTTGATGCTGAGACGCGGGTGTCGAGCCAACGCGCCTTGATGCTGAGACGCGGGTGTCGAGCCAACGCGCCTTGATGCTGAGACGCGGGTGATAGTCCTCGCGTCTAGAGCTTGAAACTTTGCTTTTCAATAGTTTGTCCTCCAGTAACTTTTGGACAGCCTACAGAACCCCCTCCAAAGTTTTCGATATTCCGCAGTTAACTGGGACGGATTTTGAAATACTTTGGATTTTAGCTATATTTGCTTTCATGACTGGACTGTTAATGCTCCGGGTTCGATCTTATCTGGAGTTGGTCTTCGTGAGTGTACTGTTTGAACTCTTTGAAGCCACCAGAGTTGATCATGTTGGGTGTCTAGATGCACAGTCTAAACCTCCCCGATTGCTTTTAGTCTGTCACGGGTGTGCTTTAAGCCAGGAGTGGTTGGTCGTCTGCTTGCGTCAGTGTACTGTTGAACTGATTTTGCATAAGCAGGAGGCCGAACGCAGGTTCTTTTCAAAAAGCCGAGATGGTACTGCTTTAAAGACGCGATTTCTGTAGGGTGCGTCCTTTGGCAATGGAAACGCGCCCGATCTTCCATGAGGCAGACGCGATGTTGGGCCCGCTGGGTCGGACGCGGACTTTGTAGAGAGACGCGACCTTCCAAATGCATTTATGGAGATGCTGACGGGGCATGTCCATCTAAGAGGTGTGTCCCTTGGGTGCGAATCTGTGCCGTGTGATGATCACGCCGCCAGCTGGCCTGGGGAACCGGTAGGATTTCACCTTTTGGCGCGCGGACTTCTCGGTTCATTAACTGAACCGCGCCACGTGTCAAATGACGACTCGCTGCGGAGTCGTGACGCATGATCTTCGCGATGATTTGTTCCACGCGTCATGCGATGATTCGCTGCAGCTTTTATCGGGTCACACGCCGCGTATCTTTGCGAATCCTTATGCCTATAAAAGGCAACAGTCAGAGAGACTTCTTTTCTTCTCAGAACGCACTTGCTCAAGAAAGAGAGTTCTCTTCTTCCTCTGTTGAACTGTTCATCTCCATTACTGGACTTTTGAACTATTCATCTCCATTTTAAAGATGGCACCCAAGACCAAGCCAACCGCCTCTTCTTCACGGGCGACAGCCGCCGAGGTCCAGAGAGGCGCTCCTCTGCGCAGGATGTCGCTTTCGCAGGTATAATGCTTTTTAGGCATGGATTTCGCCATTAACGGAAGCTCATAGAACCCTAAGAATCCTTAACACAAAATATAATTCGTGTTTGATTCTCAGACACGGTCTCAGACGCAGTCTTTGAGTTGATAACCGAGGCGCGGGTTTGGACCATCGCGCCATTGGGTCCTGCGTTTCGGATTCTTCACATAGAATATTTCTAATTGTGAAGGGTTCAGACGCAGACTTGGTTTGCAGAACGCGGATTTGATCCTTGCGTTCTGTTCCATCAGCTGCCAATTTTAATGAATCTGGCACCTGAGTCCAAGCAATTAGAAATCTGGGGGTGTGAAAGGAAGGGAGTTACCCTCCTTAACTTCTGGCGGTTGTGGTGATGGAAGGGTTAAGGTGGATAACTCCCTTCTTTTCGCACCTCAGAAGCGACATCAAGGACGTTCCATGACCTTCTGGTGGTGGAGACGCGGATCCTGCAGGTCTGGACGCGGGTTTGATAATTCCTGCGTCCAGTATCTCTTCTGCGTTTGGACGCGGTTTCGCAGGTCTGGACGCAGATTTGATAATTCCTGCGTCCAGTATCTCTTTTGCGTTTGGACGCGGTTTCGCAGGTCTGGACGCGGATTTGATAATTCCTGCGTCCAGTATCTCTTCTGCGTTTGGGACGCGGTTTCGCAGGTCTGGACGCGGATTTGATAATTCCTGCGTTCAGTATCTCTTCTGCGTCTGGGTTATGAACACTTAGCATTTAAGTATCTAACTAAGTGTCCTTTTCTTTTGCAGTGCCCCATCCTTCTGCCTCACTCGCCAAGACGCGCCACTTTGGACGTGTAGGTGGTGCTGACCGGGACTTGACCTTTGTGCTACAAAGGACTGTCCCTGTGACTGCTGACCAGTCGCAGGATCGCAGGGAGAAGCTCTCTAATGTTGACATGAGAACTCTTCGGGTACTTATGACCGATGCAGCATTCACAACGGATGCTCACGTCAAGCTGGAGAAGCCTGCCTTCTTCTTCGGAGATCGTATCAACGATGGCGGCTATCGTGTGTATGACGGAACTTATAAATGGCTCCGTCAGATAAAGGGTGGAAGATTCTTTCTTCCGGACATGGAGAGGATGTTCCCGCTGTCCTACTTCCAGCACATGTCCGTCCCTCGGAAGATGGAATAAGACATTTCTCGATATGTCCCTGAGATTACTCTCGGTGATTTGGGTTCCCATAAAGTACACCGTCATGATAGCCATGACAGGTCAGTTCTCGGCCTTTTCCCTGGGTCGCGCAAGTCTGAGGTTCCGTTGGAGAGATACCACAACTTGGCACTACCTTCCTCAACTCGTTCATGGAAGCGGAGGGTGATTATCCGGTCGGTTTCCGTCCATAGGAGCTTAGATAGAACTAAGTCCTTTTGATGAGACGCGGCGTCAATCACAAGATGAGACGCGGTCATCATTCCATAAGAATTTAGATAGAACTAAGTCCTTTTGATGAGACGCGGCGTCAATCACAGGATGAGACGCGGTCATCATTCCATAGGAACTTAGACTTCACTAAGTCCTTTTTGATGAGACGCTGCATTGATCTGTGGGGACAAACGCGGCTTTAAGTAACGCGAATTTGTCCTGTCAATGAAGACGCGACTTGAGCGGATGCGAGGGACGCAGCCTTGTGTATTTTCCACTAATCTCAAAATGGACTAAGTGCTTTCCCTTAGAAAGGGCCCTGTTTGCTGAAGGGACGCGACTTTGAGTCGCGTGGATGCTCCTTTAAAACGCAGGTGAACGCCTTCCAATTTGAGAAAGGTGACGCAGATTCTTGGACGCGGTTTTCCCATCTGCGTTCAATGCAGCCGGACGCGGCATTTCTATCTGCGTTTAATGCAGCCTGACTTAAAGATTTTTAGAGATCTTTGAACGTCAAGTCTTCGTCAAATCTTCGCTGACGATTGGGAAACCGGGTCATCCGTTGTTTCCCGAAGTAGTTGTCCACGCGTCGGTTTTCCATTGGACTTGGGCGTTAATGCCCTTTAATGCAAAACCGGACCTGACGGTTTGAGATCAGCGCCTGCGATGCTTCCCGAAGCGACGTCCCACGCGTCAGCCTCCCATTGGGCTTTGACGGTCGTGAGGTCATTAAAGCCAGCGGTTTTAATTAATGAACCATTAATGACCGTTATCAGGAGTTGCCTATAAATAGGACTCACCCTCTCTCTTTAACAGCGGCTGCTCAGACCGTGCTCTGTTTGAGAATGAGTACTCTGAGGGACTCTGCCTTCTCCCTTCAAGGACCCTATCAGGGGTTTGCCTCCATGGATGAAGGTGCCTCTGTGGATGAAGATGACCCAGAGCTTTCATGCTTCTGTTTGGTCTCTTCAATGGATTACCACTGTCAAGTGATTTCAATGGCAGGAAGCGTCTCTTTGAGCACTTGTTACGTCCGCGTCTCAACGCAGATAGTTTAACTCTTAATAGAGGCTTCTGCGGGTATGCCATGCCCACTTACCATGACATTTTAGATCCAACCAAGTTTGAATTTCAGTATACCCTTTAAAGAGATATCATCTGGACCTTCTTGTGAAGTCGTGGTTGGTGCATTCCTTCTGGAATTTGCGCCGCCGACTTAAACTTCCTTGGACGCGAGTACAGAAGTCTTTGGCACTTGGCGCGGGCTCTGCTCATGAAGCTCGTGTTTTAAGGCCATTGACTTGGATGAATTCCAACTCGGTTTAAAGGCTTCAGACCCGAATCTTGCAACTCCTGTTCCTCTAACAGAGAGATGGCAGTTTTCGGCGTCTGATTTTCTGCGCACCTTGTATCTTAGACGCGGATGTGGAGTTAAGTCGCGTTTGCATTCTGTGTGTATCACAGTCTCGCTCGCGTCTGTTTTTATCACAGTCTCGCTCGCGTCTGTTTTTATTATCGCAGGACTGTGGCTTGCTGCGCGGATCATTCCCGCGTCTGCGGCCTTTGAAAATAGTCGCGTCTGTGACTTAGTTTTCTTCTGTTGAAGTGTACTAAGCTCTAAATTGTCTGATTCCCTGTTTGCTTTTTTGCAGGTAGGCTTGGTCATCCTTCTTCATGTTCGCTAAGTCCGTGGGAGAATATATCGGACGGCGAACTTGTTCGATGTTCGTCCACAAGGGAATATATTATGGTCCTCGTCGTCCACAAGGAAATATATTATGTCCCTGATGAGGAATCGACTCTCGCCAAGGTCTCTTCAGATCCACTGCACCAATCATGCCTGCTGGCAAGAGATGGTCAGGGTAAGTATGGCGGCGAGGAGGTTACGGTGGACACGGCAGCAGGTAGGATCCTCTTCCTCTCCCACCCCAGAAGTAACATCAAGGACTCCTCATGTCTGCTGGATGGTCTGCTGGGGAAAGAGATGTTCATGAACGAAGGGTTGCCGGACTTTCTGCTTCCACCGGACCTTAAGAACACCATTGCTCTTAGCTTAGTCAGCTAGGGCTCTTTCGATGTTTACATCATGCATCGTGGTGTAACCAGCTTCTATTGTAGCCACAAAACATCGCGCACTTGGAATCAGACGCGGCTTTAAGAAGTGAGTGCAACCTCTGAGAGGGAGAGGGACTTCTTTGTACTCCTTAATTGTAACACTCCATCTTATTGTAAGAGAGCGTTTTGACTGTAACACTCAATCTTATTTTATAAGAGAGCGTTTTTGTATCACTTTCATGTACCTGAAAATAAATAAAAGTGACACTTCTCTTTTTGCCTCTTTCATGTCTTGAACTTTTTGTCTTCAGTTAGACGCATAGAAGCAAAGAGACTTTGACTTTGTCAAAATTATGATGAAATTTTAATAAGTCAAACTTTGTGGAGAAAGATCCTATTTTAGGAACTCTCACGATACTGTCAGAGGTGTAATATTAACTTGACAGAGGTGAAATTTTTGATGGACCTGCCACTTTATAAGAGAAAGTGACAAGTAGAATTGGTACCCCCAGGGAGGGTGAACTTTTATCAAGTGTTTGGGAGTAACTTGACTGAGCTCGACTGGGGATTTGATGAAAACACTGTTGATGGTGTAGTATTAACCTAACAATTTTTTAGGTAGACTTGTTATTCTGTTGAAGAGAATAACAAGTGGGACTAGACTCGTGGGGAATCTAGGAAAGTCTTTTTTTTTTTTACCGTCAGAGGTGTGATATTAACTTAACGGGTTGAAAGTGGTTTTGTCAGAAGTGTAATGTTAACTTGACAAGGATGTGAGTCAGAGGTGTGATATTAACTTAACTCAGAGGTGTCACTGTCATAGGTGTAATGTTTAACTTGACAGTGAGGGTAATGCTAGAGGTGTAATGTTGAACTTAGCATTGGTCATCTCGGCTTGCATAAGGAAGCCCAAGGGAAAGTCATGGCCATAGGTGTATTGTTGAACTTAGCAATGACTTGGATGCTAGAGGTGTGGTGTTAACTTAGCATCATCCATTTCAGCTTCGGTGTGGAAGTCTGAAGAAAAGTGACTGTCAGAGGTGTAATATTAAACCTGGCAGAAACTTGATTACTGTTTAGAGGTGTGGTGTTAAACTTTAACAGTAATTTGTCAGAGGTGTGATGTTAACTTGACAAAGATTGGCGTATGATAAGAGTAATTTGAGGACCTGTTATTCTATTGGTGAGAATTGACAAGTGAAAATTTTGAAGTGCCAGAGGTGTAGTGTTAACTTGGCAAATTTGAAAATTGATACTCCGTGTAGAGTTAACAAGCAAAATTTATACTCGACAAGGAATATTGAAAAGTTTCCCTTACCAGAAGTATAGTGTTAACTTAGTAACGGTTGTATTTTGTAAACCTACCATTCTGTGGATGAGAATTGGTAGGGAATTTTGGAGGAAAGAGTGGAGCCAAGTCCACTTTAGGATTTTTAGCAAACCCTCAGCTATCAACGGATTTGAGGTGCCTTTACCAACTACCGTTTGAGTTGGGCTAGCCATGCTATTCCCCTCAGCATGATGAGTTGTCGAAGACTTATGTTGGACTTAAAAGCCAACATTTTCCTCTATCCTTAGCCGTCGGGGGCGTTGGATCAAATGGGAACGTGTCCCTTAGGATTTTTAGCAAATCCTCAGCTGTCAACGGGTTTGAGGTGCCTTTACCAACTACCGTTTGAGTTGGGCTAGCCATGCTATTCCCCTCAGCATGATGAGTTGTCGAAGACTTATGTTGGACTTAGAAGCCAACATTTTCTTCTATCCTTAGCCGTCAGGGGCGTCGGATATTAATGAAGAAGCTCTTCTTGTTTTGATCAGAGGTGTATTTTTTAACTTGATCAGCGGGAGAATACCATCTAAGGATAGTATTTCTTCAGGAACCTGCCATTGATCGGCATCATGAGTGTATCGCCATTCGAGGTTATGAGGCGATATGACCCATTTGAGTAGACTGACTCTACTACAAATGGTCCTTCCCATTTGGGTTGGAATTTTCCTTTTGTCTTGTGCGTCATTACCATGGGTCTTCTGACGGCTAAGACAAGATCCCCTTTCTTGAAAGTTCGCACTTTAACTTTCTTGTTGAAGGCTCTGGTAATTCGAGCTTGGTAGAGCTCGATTTGTTGCTGGGCCTGCAGACGCTTATCATCTAAGGCCTCCAGTTCTTGGAGTCGCTGTCGATGCTTCTCCTCGATTGTCATCTCCGCTGTCAAGGCGACGCGTAGAGATGGAATTTGGATCTCTAGTGGGAGCACGGCTTCGCACCCATAGACCAAAGAAAATGGCGTAGCTTTAGTTGGGCTTCGCACAGTTGTGCGGTAAGCCCATAAGCATTCACCCAACTTGTCGTCCCAGTCTCGTTGACTTTTCGAGACGAACTTCTTGAGAAGCTTGCCAATAGTCTTGTTGAAAGCTTCTGCGAGGCCATTAGCGGCGGGGTAGTATGCCGTTGAGGACACACTCTGGATTCTGAACTTAGCGCAGAATCTCTGGAAAGCCTGGCTGATGAACTGAGGTCCATTGTCATGGACAATTCGCCGAGGTACACCGAAACGGTAAATAACGTGGTGTTTCATGAACTTGATCACGTTCGACGACTTGACTTCCTTCAAGGGAATGGCCTCAGCCCACTTAGAGAAGTAATCGGTTATTGCCAACATAAACCGATGTCCTTTTGATGATGGTGGGCTGATAGGACCAACCACGTCCATGCCCCACATTTCAAATGGCCAGGTAGAGGCCGTAGAGTGGAGGTACCCTGGTGCTTGATGGATGAAATCGCCGTGCACTTGGCAGGCGTGACATCTCTTGGCATAAGTGACGGCATCGGCAATCATCTTGGGCAGTAGTAACCCAATCTTTGGAGTCGATGTGCCAGTTTTGGGTCAGGTTGATGGGCTCCACACATGCCGTCGTGGGCTTCTTTCAATACCTCTTGAGCCTCCTTTGGTGAGAGGCACCGGAGCAAGACCCCGTCATGCGATCGACGATACAATGTTCGCGTAATCGCATTATAATAGAATTTGGGGGCTTTCCTTCGAATGGCAGCCGCCTCTTTGGTGTCTTCAGGCAGAATGCCGTATAAGACGTAGTCGATATAGGGGAATCGCCAGTCTTTAGGCTCTAGACCGGTTGATGCTTCAAGTGCTTCTTCGCGGTGACGACCTCCCGTTGACTCCTGATAATCCTCGAAAGCATTTCTCGGGCAGTACAGGTCGTGACTGTAGACGAATATCTTCTCCGTTGCTCCAGCTGGAAGAGTTAAGGAGGCAGCCAGGGATGCGAGTGCATCTGCGTGCGCATTTTGCCTGCGCGGTACATGGTCGATGTAGAAGCTTGTAAACCCCTCGGCCATGCGGATAGTCGCGTTGTAATAGGGTACTAAGTCTTCATGTCTGACTTCGTACTCCCCGTGAACTTGGCTGACGATGAGCTTGGAGTCGCCATATGCCTCGAGATTTTAACGCCAATCTCATCGGCGAACTGCATCCCAATCAAAAGAGCGTTGTACTCCGCCACATTGTTGGAAAAAGGCTCAGTTAATGAGACAGCTCGGGGAATCACATAATTTTGTGGGGATACGAGTACTACTCCTGCCCCTGCTACTAAGTGTCCCTTCGGGCTTGTTCTTGATGCACCGTCGAAGAAAAGTTGCCATACTTGACTTTCGAACGATGTCTGAGTCAGGCAGACTTCAGCAACTTCATCTGGGAGATCCTCGTAGACTTTGGCTGCCCTCGGATCTGGATGCTCAGCTAGGAAATCCGCGACTGCTTGTCCCTTAATGGCCTTTTGTGGTAAAAAGCGCATCTCATATTGGGAGAGCAATATGGCCCATTTTGCCAGTCGGCCATTTAGCGATGAAGGTTTAGTCATAAGTAACCTCAGGGGGTTGATTTTTGATATGACGTTTATAGTTTGGCCTATCAGATAGTGTCGCATTTTCTGGATAGCGAACACTAGTGCCAAACATTCCTTCTCGATCGGGTTATACCGATGTTCGGCTCCGATCATTGTTCTACTTAGATAGTAGATTGCTTGCTCACGTCCCTGATCGTCATTCTGAGCTAGCAGAGCTCCCAAAGAGTGATCCATTGCTCGGACGTACACCAGAAACGGCTTTCCGGCTACTGGAGCTGCAAGGACTGGTGGTTGGGTGAGGTATTGCTTGATTTCCTCGAACGCTTGTTGGCAAGCGTTATCCCAAGTGAATGAGGCACCCTACTTCATCAGCTTAACGAAAGGTTGGCATCTTCCGGAAAGGTTTGAGATGAACCTGCGGATGTACGCCAATCGTCCTTGCAATCCTCTGAGTTCTTTGAGATTTCTCGGAGGTTGCATCTCCTGGATAGCGCGAACCTTTCCGGGTCCAAGTGAATTCCGGTGGATGTTACAACAAATCCTAAGAATTTGCCACTGGCCACCCCCAGGAAGGACTTTGTGGGATTCATCTTCAATTGATGAGCCCGCATGATATCGAAGACCACCTTCAGGTCTGCTATGTGATCACCTTTAGTGCGGCTTTTTACCGCGATGTCATCAACATAACATTCCACCGTTTTGCGTATTTGCTGATGGAAAATGGCGTTCATGGCCTTTGGTATGTTGCCCCTGCATTTTTCAGTCCGAAGGGCATGACGGTGTAGCAATATACCCCTAGAGGTGTCCTGAAGGAAGTATGCTTTTCGTCATCAGGATACATTTTGATTTGATTGTATCCTGAGAATCCATCCATGAAGGACATTCGTTCGAATCCACAAGTATTGTCAATCATGACATCTGTGATTGGCAATGGGAATTCGTCTTTGGGACAAGCCTCGTTTAGATCACGGAAGTCGATGCAGATCCGGATCTTCCCGTTCTTCTTGGCGACGGGGACGATGTTGGCTACCCAGTCGGGATGTTGTTCTTCCCTGTTGAAGCCAGAATCAATAAGTTTTCTGACTTCTGATTGAATTGCCTCCATTATCTCTGGACGGAACCGTCGCTGCTGTTGTTTGACAGGTTTTGCGTCCGGGTTGATGTTGAGGCGGTGCATAGCCACTTGAGGATCAAGTCCAGGCATGTCCTCGTAATTCCAGGCGAAGACGTCTATATACTCTTGTACAAGAGATATTAGATCTTTCTTCTCTGAAGGTGACAGGCCGTCACTTATGAAGATGGGCTTAGGGTTAGCCTCATCTCCTAGGTTGATCTGAACAACCTTGTCTTCTGTGGGTGGCTCGCGCTGTTCAAAGCGGGTATCCCAAAGAGCATTTAAATGTTTGATCCAAGGATCTGTAACGGATTGGATCATTTCTTCATTTCCATCTTCCAGGTGGCTTGCCGAAATCATGTTCACTAAAAGTTCCTTGAAGATGTTGCCGACACAGACATCTGACTCCCAAGATGATGTGTCTGAAGAGTAATCGTTGCTCGACGATTCTTGAGAATCGGAGGCTGATGGGACCGGAGTTGATACATAGCCCAACCCCCGGCGTGTCCGATGATAATAATCGGGGGCTTTCCCTTTCGGCACAAAGGATTGAAGCAACGTCCTCCTTCCTTTGCCGAAGTTCAACCCGGGTTTGTTGGTCAGGTCGTACCCCATGGATCTCATTATTTTGAGCGCTTTTGGTTCGTAATGACCAAACTGAGGGGATTCTTCCTCGCCTTCCGATTCGTCGCGGGGCGTTGGTTCAGACGAGATTCGCCCAAAAAGAATTGGTTTTTGGCCTTTCCGTCTTGCTGGAACCATAAATATAGATTCTTGCACATTACCATTGTCTTGGTATGTCTCGAAGGACGATTTCACTGGTACATGCAATGATGTTAAGGCACCCATTGCCGACCAGAGATTGTCATCTATATCAGTGCTAGTATCTGACGGTATTGAATCAGAAGCACACACAGAAAAATACGCAAAATCTAAATCTTCATTAATATACCAACCGCCTACATCATCGGTGGTATTATCGACATCGAGCTTATTAGTGCCCGTTACAAGTGGTTCTAATTACCACAGGCACTCTTCTTTCTCAGGCTCAGTGTCAGCCTCATTACCAGAGTCTGGCTCCTCTGGTTGTGGGGCTTCATCCGTCTCCACCGGATCTTGGTACAACAAAGAGTTGGTGAAATAATTCTCGACCCCTTTGAACGGATGCCTTTCGGCGATCAACGTCTGCACATTTTCACTCCCGTCAATGTACTTCATGACTTGGTGGAGAGTGGAGGGAACGATGGAGTTGCAGTGAATCCACGGTCGTCCCAGCAATAGATTGTAGGAAGTGTCGGCGTCGATGATGTAGCATGTCACTTCCGACTTGAGACTTCCAATCTGACACCTGAGCTTGATCTTCCCCATCGGACGGGTCTGGTTGGCATTGAACCCATAGATAGTTGTCTGGGTGGGGCTCAAACGATGGGTAGGAATGCCGAGATGTTGCATGACCCAGAGAGGCATGATGCTCAACGCGGACCCTGGGTCTACCTGGATGCGGTTCACCTCGGACGATCCAATATACCCTGTGAAATACAGGGGTCGATCATGCTTCCCTTTAACCTGCATATCATCTGCTGTGAAGGTAATGCAGGGAGCATTTGGGGAGGTGTGGAGGCAATCCTCTACATCTTCCTCCTTCGCACCTGGGTCATGAAGACCTCAGCATTTGCCAGAGCTTCTTGCAGAGCTTCCCTGGTCGACTTTGATAGTCTAAGAAGTTCATACAAGGTAATGCGTGCCGGAATGTTGGCCAACTGAGCCAGGACATCAAAGCGGTAAGGTGCCGTAGATCCTTCCGCGATGCCCTTCTGAAGGGCTCGAGAAAATCGAGTCGCCTTCTGCTTCTCCATGGGTGGCTTTGTGGAGGGCCTGACTGGCTCCGCAGTTGGTTGTGGAGGGGCTACTGCCGTCTCGTCGTACTGTTTCAAGTACGCCTGTCCTGAACGGGTTCCCGCCATCGGTTGGTTGGACTCTGCGGCCAAGACTATCGTTTCCTCCTCTGAGTCGGTCAGTGAAGGGATATCATTCTCTGCTTCTCGAGAGGAGGCACCCACTACATTACAGGATGAGGCTTTTGCCTTGCCTTTGGATTTCCTGTTGGTCACAGTAGTCCATTGCTGCTCATTGACAAGGTCAGGGTGGACCCACATAATTTCCCCCTGAGGTGTAGGGACGGGTACCAAGCCTTTCTCTTGCTGCTGGTGAGGGTCTGTGTTGACCACTCTCAGCTCTCCTTTTGGAATAGGAGTTACCCCCACAGGCGTTGGAGGTTGTCTCCTGAACTGGAGAACCGACGTCACATTAGCCGTCACCTTCTTCTGCTCTGGTCGGAGCTTTAACACCTCCGCGTCAATCAGAGCCTGAAGGATGTCCTTGAAGACGTAGAAGCTTTTGGTGGGGTGTCCCAACATCCTGTGATACATGCAGTAGTTGGGATTGTCGGTCTTACCGACTTCCTCTGGGCGTCGAGCTTCAGGGAGCTTCAGTCGGTTGCTCTTGTTGAGTAGTTTAAAGAGCGAATCGACATGTTCCTCCTTGAAGGAATATTGCTTGTTGGCGCGTGGCTGGCTTGAAGAGCCACTCGCCTTGCCTGATTGAGGTTTGGCGGGAGATTTGGTCTCCGTTGCCAAATTATCCTTCCGCTTTGTTTGGAGGGATGTGTCCGGCGCACACCTTGTCGACCTTTCCGGCCTAGGCTTGCCTTCCTCCGCTCTGACGCGGGCGACAATCTCCTCAGCCTGTTCACCTTGTTGGACTAATTGCTTCCAGGTGCGGCTTTCAGCAACTCCTATTTGAGCAAGGAGTGAGGTTTGGAGATTGTGGCGGCATGTTTCCACCAGGGTGGCCTGGGTCATACCGCTTGGACACCGGAGTGCCATGTTCCGAAATCTTTCCACGAAAGATTTGACGGACTCCCCTTTTCGCTGTTTGGTAGCCAAAAGGGTTGGCATTGTGACTTCGGAGTCATCCTCGAAGAAGCGTGTTAAAAAGAGCTTCTCCAAATCGCCCCAGTTCTTGATAGAACCTTCTGGGAGCTTCATAAACCATTCAAAGGCCAATCCTTTCAGGGTGCCGATGAACAGGCATGCCAGGATGGCGTCATTATCTACTACATTCCCGGTTTGGGATTTGAAGTAGTAGATGTGCTGGTTGGGTGACCCCTTCCCATCAAAGGCTTGAAGAGTTGGAGCTATGAACTTGGGCGAGTACGGAACCAAGTCCGATTCAGCCGGGTAGGGCCGGACCACTCCTACTTCTTGGAGGTCTTTGCGATTGGCAAGGGCCTCGAGGCGTCGCTCCAGTTGACTCATCCTTTTAACATGAGCCTTTCCTTGGTCTTGGTCGCCTTTTACTTGCGACGAGGACTTGGACGAGCCGGAAGTAGATCGCCGCGTCTCCTCAGAAGGTTCAGAAGATGAGCTTTCTCTCTTTTTCCCTTTGCCCTTTGACTTTTTAGGAGGGGACCTCCTCCTGTCTTCGAGCAGCTGTGCAATCGCCTGCTTGAGGGAATTGATAGATTCCTGCTGAGCAAGAATCATATCCATTTGTGCCTTCTGGATCTGCTCCAAACGTTTAGTCGTCTCCTCAGGAGTGCCTGTCATGTAGGCGGATGTCTCCTTCTCGACGGAAGAGTTTGAAGCCCTTGATTCCGCTACGGCGGAGTGAGAATCATTAATGCCATGGGCTAAGGCATTATAGTCAATTGGGGGAATGGCCCCAGTCCGGGTGCGAGTGTGTCGATACACCCCTTCCGGTTCAGAGTCAGACTCGGACTCGTCTGAGCTGACTGCAAGTTGTTTTCCCTTGCTCCTGCTTGTTATATTCGCAGTGAGCTCCGGGTACTCAACGTCAGAGAAGGTTCTCCTTCTGTAGGAGCATCTTCTTTTAGCTGACGGAGGAATCAGGGTCAGCTGTCTGACTAAAGACTGCTGGTGTACGCCTGATCCGCAACGGCACTCAGAGAGCATATGGATGAGCCGTTGGCAGCAACACGACGAAGTGGCCTGATTGGCACTTCTTTTCTTCGTCAGATAATCCCTCAAATCCATGGGAGGGGGATTGAAAAGATTAGCCTTGCAACGTCGAAGACGGGAGGCATCCATGTGCTGTACAGCCTGGACGCAGGCATCAGAGACGCGGTTCTTGCGCCGCAGCTGTTCAGCGCGCGTCTGGCGTCCCTGTTGAGACAAAACGCGCCTGTCGCGTTGCTGTTTGGTGCGTCGAGGCAGAGACACTTGAGAGAGGATGGGCTGTTGAGCCCCACGCCTATGAGCTTGTGCCTCTTGCGCTTGACGAGGCGCAGAGGTCTCATTTTGGCGTTTGTTGAGTTGGTCCTCAGAGGACCTAACTGAAGGAATCTCGCGTTTGGGGCGCCAAACGCGGACTTCACGTACTGGACGCAGCGCGGGCAAGGCGCGAGATTGCACGTCGCGTCCAGCCTCAGTTGGACAACCAACGGTTCCAACTTGCAGCTGACGCGCACGTCTCCTCTGTCGATGCTCAGCGTTTCGATTGCGTCGAGGAGGTGGAGAGAGACCAACGACATCCTGATGCTGGACACCAGGGATTTTGACCACGCGGGTCTCCTGAGAGACGCTGACGCGGGTGTTCTGTGCGACGCGGTTGGTCACAAAGGCAGATGTGCCTGGGACCACGCGGGCCTTCTGAGAGGCGTTGGCGCGGGTACCTTGCTTGGCACAGTCGGCAGCAGGGGAGCTCGAAAAAGCCACAGATTGGGCCTCGAGGCCATTCCCCGTCGAGACCCGGCGGCAGACGCGGGTCTTTGGGCTCTTGGAGCCGGAAGAGAGAAACTCTTCGTATTTCGCCTGGTCGAACTCGACAACGAGCGATTCGACCATCTTCCCCTTATAGTGGACGTCATCTTGCGCCACTATTTGCTCCTCAGTGACAAACGTGGTCCCCAGCGGAGTCGCCATCTCTTGTATGACCCGGGAAAGAGGGAGACAGGATTGCTGTAAAAGTTTTCCTTGAATCAAATGAAAAGGATTACAACAAAAACTGTTCTTTCTGGTTACAAGGGAGGGAGAATATTGAATCTTGAATTCCCCCTTTGTTTAAGGCTGGGTTCTTCGTGTGGCGGTGGAGAGTGAATCTTGTTCTCCATTGACCAGATGACCGTCCTTCAGGGATCTCCTCTTCGGCCGGTAGAAAGAGTGACACAGCTCTGTCTACCAAAACTCTAAAAGAGAAGGTAGGCGAAAGCTAGCTCGTACGCAGCGAACTTGCTGAAGAGTTGATCTGCTTCTTTTCTCTCTGTGTCGCCCTCTTGATTGCCGATTGCCTCGAACTCATAGTAAACGAGGCTATTTATAGAGGTCCTAGGGGTGAACGTGCCCCCTGAAAACGCTCCACAATGAGGGCCAACTTCCCCGCTGCTACATGGGCGGTAACTAACCCACGTGCCTGCTAAAGACATGCCACGATGGGGGCTGATTTCCCTTACCTGTGGGCAGTGATTGGTCTCTTAACCAAGGCGGTTATAACTGAGACGCGGGTTTTAGACCTTTGCGTCTTGAGGCTTGAGACGCGGGTGTCAGGCCAACGCGCCTTGATGCTGAGACGCAGGTTTCGAGCCAACGCGCCTTGATGCTGAGACGCGGGTGTCGAGCCAACGCGCCTTGATGCTGAGACGCGGGTGTCGAGCTAACGCGCCTTGATGCTGAGACGCGGGTGATAGTCCCTCGCGTCTAGAGCTTGAAACTTTGCTTTTCAATGGTTTGTCCTTCAGTAACTTTTGGACAGCCTACAGTGAAAAACTCAAAGAAATTACTTTTGAAAACTCTTGATAAACTCTCTTTTGATTTGAAAATATTGGATCAGAAACATGTGAATATAACCACTGATATGAGTAGAAAAAACTAGCCCAAAAACTCTCTTGAAATCTTGTATAAAATAGCCCAAGGAAGCCCCAATTTATAGGCTCCAAAAATCTGCCCGTTGGAAGCCAACTCAGCAGTTCTGACTACTGACGGTCAACCGCCCGGTCGACCGCCAACAGTCAGATTTTCAACCGTTGGGAAGGTCGACCGACCGGCCGGTCGACCGCCAACTGGGCAATGGCCTAGTGGTCGACCCCCCGGTTGATCGAGCCATTCCAGAGGGCAGACACTCTCTAGCGGTCTACCGGCCCAACCTGTGCACGTCTGTGCACATCGACCAGAGCGGTCGACCGACTTCTTGTCCTGTCGACCATCTGGTCGATCGACAGAAGGTCAGTCCAGGCAATTATGGGAATTAAAAACTTGAATTTTTGATTTTAATAAAATCCATAAATTCTCTAAAAATCTACAAAATTAAGTTCAATATTATACTTTGATATACAAACATGTTTGAGTAAAAAATAAAATATGTTACAAACATTTTGAACTATTTTTGCTATTTTTGTGACTTAGAAATTTTGGCTTAAAACAAAATCTGTATTTTTCCAAATAGATTTTTTCAAAACTTATTTAAATACAAAAATAAGATATTCTAAACACTTTTGAAGCTTAGTGTATGGATATGATCCACTACACATATATGATGAAATATCTATATTTTTGACATTAAGCTCTAAAATAGTTTTGGTTAAAAACATATGTATATATGAAACTCCTAAAACCAAAACAATATTTTTTCAAAATGAAAACTCTTTTATAAAAACTCATCTAAATCTTGTGTGTGAGTGTATATGATACTTGAGCAATCCACCAACTAATCTATCCTTTACATTTTATCTAAAAATAAAATCTTACTAAAAACAAATCTAGACACAAGTCTTCTCTTGAAGGTCTTCAGTTGAATAATCTGCTTCTCCTTCTTGACTTGGTCTAAACCTTAATCCAATGAGCTAGACTCCTCTTGAGTACTTAATGTGGTCTTAATGCACAAGCTCTTGAATCAATATGTGCTAGCTCCAAAACTTGACATGAAATCTTTGTTGAAGCTAAACACCAATTAAGATCTTGATCACATATCTGAGACTAATTAAGGCACAAGATCATTAGTATTATAACTACATGAGTTAATCATCATCAAAACTAGAGTGATGGGCCTTTGGGCTAACAAGTGACACCGATGTAAGTTGTTCTTCTCTTCTTTATTGTTACCACGTTGAATCTAAATTACATTTTTATATTCTTCTTTATTTTTGTGTTTCTTCTTCTTTTTTGCTTCTCTTCTTTCGGTACCAGTGCAATCCATGTGAGTTTTATAGTATCGAAAGAGCCTTACTTTTGCGAGTGCCACCGATAGCTCATGACAATGAATTTTAGTCTCAGTCTGTATCATTTCATACTTGTATTGTCATGATGATGTAATGTGGAAGAGACAGGAATCAACTCTTATGGGCTATGCGCTGATTGCCTCCACTTCAAGGTAACATCATCGCCATAAATTCAAGGTAAGTATTTGACCAGAGGAGTTAAGTATTTCTTTTATGTTTTCTTTTTTCTTTTAACTTTTAGTTTAGATCACCAGCACCACAATTTTCTAAGGTTTTTCACTCTTTTTAATTTCTTTGTATAAAATCATTTTCTATTTTCTCTACCTTCTTAATCTACCACTTTCTTCTTGACTTAACTATAACTTATTTTTCTTTTTCTTTTCAAGAGCTAAAAGAAGATCTTTAACCATTTCAAGTGAACTAAAGAGATCTTACTAAAAAGCTTCCATCGCTAGTCCCTTCTTGTGGACATGACCCGCATAGCCACTTGCTATAGCGGTAGCATTGAGAACTTGCACATCCTATTCTTAAAGTTCTGAAATTTTATATTCTTGTGTGCAGGTATAAACTTAATCAATTTACAACAACTTAAATTAATTAAAAAGTAAATTAGTATGAAGTTTGAAAATAATACCCAAATAAATACCCCCTCTCTCTTCGCACTTCAATACTAAATTCCCTACCTCTTCATCTTCTGATGCAAAAAACCTCCTAATCTTTCAAGATCAGTAAGTCTCTC
Organism: Agave tequilana; assembly: GCA_038442645.1. Taxonomy (NCBI): domain Eukaryota; kingdom Viridiplantae; phylum Streptophyta; class Magnoliopsida; order Asparagales; family Asparagaceae; genus Agave; species Agave tequilana. Next base: position 34,540 of record JAVJIF010029157.1, read on the forward strand.
TCTCTCACTCCTCTCTTCCTCTCTATCTCTCCCTCTCCTTCTCATTTCCTTTTTCCTCTTTAGCAACGGCAACAGCAAGAGGAGTAGCAGCGGGCGGCCTAGGGTGCGGCAGTGCACACGACGACCAAGGGGTGCCGTGTGCGTACGTGGAAGGCAGGGAGAAGCGTAAGTTGTGCACGCAATGTACCGATATCAGATTTTAATCATCTGAATTAATTTTAATCTTCACTTTTAATCATCTACAATAATTAAAATTTTTCTGATAGATCAGATAATCATTAAGATTTATTTAAAATTTTTGGAAGCACCTCCTCTGTAATATGGAGCCTGCCCTGATACATTACTATATACAAAATATGTCTTGTGACGATCCCAGTCTTAAGTTTCCTTAATTATCATAATCATCACTGTATTTCCTTAATTATAAAAAAATTCTCAAAAATTTCGGCAGCATCTCCTTTAAACGTGAGGTCTATCACAGTACAATAATTCAATTTCGGTTAACATCAGCCTACTTATATATACACAATATCCCAATATATATATATATATATATATATATATATATATATATATATATATATATATATATATATATATATATATATAGATATGACATTTCAGCTTCTACTTATAATCTTTATGAAAACTAAGTTCACCAAATTCATTCATATCCATTTATAATTTCCAACATTCATACTCCATATATATTCACAATCACCATTTCAGGAATAGGAAATTATATCAAGTGCTTGAAATTATAGCGTACATACATTACAATATTTACAAAAGTTTATGACATACGATGTCTTTAGAGGTTCATGCATTGAGTTCCCAAAAATATGCACATAAGGAGAACAAGCCAAATGTAATACCAGTCTCCAATTGTTACCTATCCCGTAGTTTAGCTCTAGGCGGTCTTTTACCTTTGTCCACATCTGAAGGGGGTTTTAACATAACGGTTAGCTCAATAACTCAATGAGTAAAACAAACAATACAATGGCAGCTTATGCAATACTCAATTATATGCATAGTCTTATATTAGCCAACTATAGGATGAAAAACAATAGCATTGTATTATATCAAACACATTTATACTTTAATAATGACACTCCCTTCAACACCTCCGGTTCAACCCGGTCCCTTCTCCTGATACATATATACATATATATACATATATACATATATACATATATACATATACATACATATATACATACAAACACACACACACACACACACACACACACACACACACACACACATATTAAACAACTATTTTACTCTTCTTCGATCACCTCCGGTTCAACCCGATCTCTTCCTCCCATATAACTATATACAATTTATGATATGCATATATAAGTTCACGAAGTGATCCAACATGATAAAATGAAAATCTATACCATGATGCATCATGCAAGATTCTTGAATGATTACACATCATAACATCATGATTCATGAATACGGTAAACATGTGTGAATTGAGTTATCATGTTCATCATAGAATTTACCATTTTAGATTTTACAATTTAACTAGCATATGCATATAAACTTGTATACTTGGACATGCATCACGAAGTTAGTCAACACATTAGTCTATAGAATTATTAATCATACACATGGATGTGTATAGTCGGAATTAGCTATACATTAACTCACATACACATTAAATATGTAATTGGGGTCTTTACCACTACATACACTCATGTGAATATCTATCACTTACAAAAATAGGCATACATTCTCTTAGTTATTTATATACATATACATGAACATTATTCGTTTGTACGGGTACATTTATATGGGTATTGTTATACCACCTGATTAGTTATCATATACCCCATAAAGTGGTCAATTTTAGTGAAATGGTCATGCTTATAAGAATTTAATTATTACATACACCCATAAGATTGTCTAGCAACATAACTAATCTAGCATCTACAGACATATATAATGGTTTCTAATCATGTACATACTAGCAACTTTACATTCACATCAATTTAAACAACCAACAAATTTTAGTTTAAGTGCTTGCATGTTCTACTCACTCTTAAGAAATTAATTTCCCCCAGCTATTCCGTTTGGTTCACCAGCTCCACAAACCTATGTAAGAAAATAATTAACATTTAAAGCTCGTTAAGAAGAAAAGTTCAAAATTTATAAATCTTTAATGTTTATTACCTTAGAGAATCCAAAAGCTTTCCTCTCTTATCACAATTTTCACCCAATTTACGAGTCAATGACTAACTCCTCCACCTTGCTACCAAATTCTTCACTTAGATATACTAATGGTCTAAATAGAGGAGGAATTTTTAGGGTTTTGTAAGGAGAAATTGGGAGTTTATAAGTATATGTATATAGGGAGAAGGATGTGAATAAAAAAGAGAGAGTGAGTGAGAGGAGAAGGGTGCTGCCAGCTGGGGCTACTGCTGGCTGGGGAGAGAGAGAAGAAAGTGGGAGAGGGAGAGAGAGTGAAGTGAGAGATGGAGATGTTGAAAAATGAGTTTCTTCTCATTTTTCTTCTTCATATATTTTCCAATCCAAAATTCTTAGTTTTCCATGTGTACACTTAGATCCCCACTTCTCATCTCCATCCTACACTTGTGGGTAGGTGTCATACCTCTCCCATAATGAATAACTACTATGCAAGTATGGTTGAAATGACATGGGTCAAAGGTTAATGTCTCATCTTGTATAATATACCAAGTATACATATGTATATGTATTAGTAAAAAAAATTGTTTGTATAGATGCCCTTCCTTATGAACTCTTTGTACCAAGCATCATTCTCTTAAGTAGTACAAATTCCTAGTTGCATCATCCCTAATCTGAGCATGACCGCTCACTGATACTTACTAAATCTTATAACCTTAGTTTATAAATTGCGGTAATGAAACTGATTAAATTTCATATTGACAGAATTTATATAAATAGCTCAAGTAATAGCATTTGCAATGCTAACTCATGACTAATAAACTGGGTGTTACACCTCTACCCTCCTTAAGAAAGTTTCATCCTTGAAATTCAACATACCTTGAAATAAATGTAGATATTTTTTTTCGCATCTCATCTTCTACCTCCCAAGTTGCTTCTGAAATCACCTAGAGGGGGTGAATAAGTGACTAGCTAATCTAATGATGAATTAATGTGAAATTAAAACTATTTATATAAACTAAAAATACTTAAACTAAACACACAAGGTGTAACAAAAGAGTGTAGTCGGATTTCCCGTGAAGGGCTCTGGACTAACTCCTCAAGATTCCTCTAGATAAGAGTTGAGGTGCCGCTATGGCTCTCTTTGTTGAATACAAGTGCGAGCAAAAAAACCCCAAGCATATAACAATGTGAGCACAATATATATCAAGCATATAAAGATGAAAGTAATATAAGCATGCAAGATATAAACACAAGTGAGAGATAGAGGAGAAAGCAATCGCAAACACGGGAGATTTGTTTCGAAGTTCGAGCACCCTTGCTCTACGTCCCCGCCTTCAACACTATGAAGGATGTTCACTATAAAATGATCCCACCGGATCACTCGGTGCCCAACACCTACAAGCTAGTTCACACTAGAACTCTTTTGGACTCTCTAGTCCCTCTCTTGTTCCCGCAAGAACAAACACACGCAAGCGCGTAAGCTTGCCAAGGCCGCACCTCTACACCGAGCTCTCACTAGAACTCAAAATAACATGAACCTGCAAGTCCGCTTCCTCAAAATAAGAATGAGAACTTTGGTGATCACAACACTTTGATCACCTAAAAATTACTCTCACAACAACTCTCCTATAGGATGGATATAGTAATGGAAAGCTCAAGTGTATGTGTGAAAACATGGATTGATTGTGGTGGCGAAAAACTCAAAAAATCACTTTTGAAAATACTCTTGTAAAACTCTCCTTTGATATGGAAATATTAGCACTAAAACAAGTAGAGAAAACCTCTACAATAGATAGGAAAAACTGGCTTTGAAACTCTCTAAAAATCTTGTAGAAAACAGTCCAAGGGAGCCCAATTTTATAGGCTCCAAAAATCTGCCCGTTGGAAGCCAACTCAGCAGTTCTGACTGCTGACGGTCGACCGCCGACAGTCAGATTTTCGACCGTTAGGAAGGCCGGTCGACCGCCAACTGGGCAATGGCTTAGCGATCGACCGCCCGGTCGACCGGGCCATTTCCAGATAGCAGAAGCTCTCTGGCAGTCGACCGTATGGTCGACCGGCCCAACCTGTGCATGTTTTGTGCACGTTGGTCGACCGCCCAGTCGACCGACCTCTGCCTCGGTCGATCATGCGATCGACCGGCAGAAGGCCAGAAAATAGTTTTTCAGGGATTAAAAAGTTATCTTTTTACCTTTGATAAAATCCCATAAATCCACAAAAATCTACAAAAATAAGTTCAGTAATAAACTTTGATATACAAACATGTTTGAGTAAAAATCAAAACATGTTACAAATATTTTGAACTATTTTTGTGCCTTAGAAATTTTGGCTTAAAACAAAATCTGTATTTTTCCAAATTGAAAACCGATTTTTCCAAAACTCCTCCAAATACAAAAAAAGATATTCTAAACACTTTAGCTTAGTGTATATGGATATGATCCACTACACATATATGATAAAATATCTATGTTTTTGACATTAAGCTCTAAATAAAGTTTTGATAAAAACTTATGATATATTTGAGACATAAAAACCAAAACGGTATTTTTTAAAATGAAAACTCTTTTATGAAAACACGTCTAAATCTTGTGTGTGAGTGTATATGTACTTGAGCAATCCACAAACTAATTTATCTTTTACATTTATCTAAAAATAAAATCTTAATCAAACAAACTGATCGTACATATATTTTGTATTCTTTTCATTACACTCCTACATTTATCGTGTAATAAATCTACTAATTTCCTTGTCTTAAATATCTATTTTGCAGAAGATAATAATGAAGAGAAAGAGGATTAAATCAAATAAATATCAGTTAAAATCGGATTTAACTGGATCTATTTGGTTAGCTGAGGATGATCCCAGATCTAGTTAGAGCAAATTAAGGATTGGGGCAAATATTCAGCTGAAGATCAGAGCAAATTAGAAAGATAACACCAAATAGAAACCAGTAAAATTCATATTTCTATAAATCCATTTTGGTTAGCTAAAGATCAACCGAGTATAATATCAAATACAGAGAGATAAATGGATAGAGAAAAGATCAACGGATGAGATGAAGCAAGTTTGACTCAGATTCTAATTGGATATATTTTAGTATTTGAATCATAACTTTCGTTACTGAATCTCAAATCTGATGATTCAAGATGATCCAGAAAGTAGACTTATAGGGCTACAACTCTTATGTTGATCACTAATTATAATTCTGTCATTTGATAAGTGATATTCAGCAATCAACATGCCAATAAACTGCAGATCAGAACTGAATATCCACATCAAATCAAGTTTGGAGATAAGGGGAGGATTCAAATTCAGAAATAGCTAGTTTTCCTATCTTCATACTCCTCTAACCTCTGCATTCTTCTATAAATACCCGCAATCTCAAAGGCAAAGGGAACGACCAGGCAGAGATAGAATTTAGTCCACGTTTTCATTCTTTTTAGTGTAGGTTTTTATTTTCTTTTCATGTAATTTTTATTTCTTTGTAAGTATAGTTTAGACTGAGATTCATGTAAGTAAGAAAGAGAGGCTTATGTTGAGAGTGGCACCGATGTACCTCCTCCTTTCGTCCATCATTTCTGCAAGCAATAAAAGGTAATTTTTTTTATATTTGTCTTTACTTTTGTTTTCTTCTTCTTTCTACTTTTCCTCTTTTGGTTATGATGAGCATTCAAGTAAATCTAGAAGCATCAGTATAGCCATGTTTGTGTGAGTGCCAACGATATTACATGATGATGTTCTCCTCAAGACTCGTATCATTTCATTCTTGTTCGTCTTGATGATGTAATGCGAATGGGGACTGAGCTCGATCTTATGTTTATGCGTTGAACGCCACTAAAGCAAGGTAGAACATGCAAGGGTTCCAGGTAAGTCATCAACCAGAGGAGGTAAGTATTTCTTTAATCTTTTCTTTTCTTTCTTTAGTTTAGATCACCAATACCAACAACACCCAACTCTTTCATCACTCGTTTCGATTTCTTTGTATATGACTATTTTCTGTTTTTCTCCATCTTCTTAATCTACAATCTTCTTCCTAATTCAACTTTAACTAAATTTTTTCTTTTAAAGAACTAAAGAAGAACTTTAACCATACTTTGTAGCCTAAAAGAGATCTTACTAAAATGCTTCCATCGCTAGTCCCTCCTTGTGGATCACGACCCGCATAGCCACTTGCTATTGCGGTAGAATTGAGTAACTTGCACTTTTCATTCTTAGTTCTGAAATTCTGTATTTGTGTGCAAGTTCAACCTCAATCAAATTTGGCGCCGTTGCCAGGGAGGGACGGTAAGTTATTCTCTTTTTAGATTTATATTTTTGGTTAACTTTCTTCTTTATTTTTGGTGTACAGATTTAACAACAAGGAATTTTTGCTGCAGTGGACATATAAGTGCTCTGGACTCTGCTCAAGAAAGCAGAGGCCAGAAGCCCTTAGATTTGCTACATTCTTGTGGCAAACTGAGTGAACTACTAACTTGTATTTTCTGTAGGTTGGCTGAATTGCATAGTTTAAATATCTGTAGCATTTATCTCCTTATTTGACTCACTGTATATCCATTTCTAACACAACAGTAAAAGGTTGATTGTAAATGCTAAAAAATGATTTAGACTTTGCATTTAGGCACGTGTCTATTTCATTACATTTTCAATTTACTGTTAAAGAGTGCTGTAGCCAAGGTATGTGTGCATAGCATTTAGTATAAGGTTCATTCTTGTATGAAATATGCTTGAGTGTTACTTTTTTTTTCTTATATGCTTGTACACTGCACTAAATCAATCTTAAGGGCTTGTCCTATAAACAAGATAAGGTGGGAAAGTCATTACCCTCCCTTAGCCCACAAATAATCTCCTCACTCACTAACCCAAGCCTAAATAAAACTGAGTAGACGTTGGCCCTAGGGACATCTCGGACTTAATTAGGAGATTATCCTAAGGGGAAATGTGTTAGAATTTGACTCCTGCCAAATCAGTGTCTAAGGAAAGGGATTGAGGGGCGAAACTCTGAAGGCTGGTGGTTTGGCTTAATTAGGCCCGTCGCTTTTGCGCGGATACCTCCTACCAATCTTGCCCTGACCTGGCTAATTAGCTTGTGGTCAAAATCTGCATTATACCTCCCGTGGACAGTCTAACCAGTTAGGAGTCGTCTAGGTCAAAGGTCTACCCTAACTTAGTTTAGAATTTTTTCTCTTGTTTGCTTATTTGTTTGTGTTTTATTGTGTGATATGGCTTATAACAATAATTTTTTCAATTTTAATGGTAATTCATATTACACCTCTTTTTCGGATGTTACCAACCCGGCATATCATAACTTTAACTAACATAGTGTGCTGGATTGGTCTTATCCGAATCAATATAACCCATGCCCCCAATCTTATAACCATAGTTTTCAGAATAATTTCAACTCTTCACAGAGTTGAATCACCTAGAGGGGGGGGGGTGAATAGGTGATAAGGCTAATCTAAGAACTAAATGCGGAATTACAAACTAATTTGCAACAACACTTCGTGCAACCAACGAGTGTAGCCGAATTTCCCGTGAAGGGTTCTGGACTAACTCCTCTTGATTCCTCTGAATAAGAGTTGAGGTGCTATATGAAGCTTTGTGGTTAGGCACAAGTGAGGCACACAAGCAAACACAAGCCAAGCATATAATATGAATGAGCAATATGAATAGATGCAGGCACACACAAGCATATAAGATATGACAATCTGAATCAATGCACAACACAAATAGAGAGAGAGAGAGAGAGAGAGAGAGAGAGAGAGAGAGAGAGTTTAGAGTCAATGGATCAAACGCAAACAACAAGATGTGTTTCGAGGTTCGAGCACCGAGCTCTACGTCCCCGCCTTCACCGAGAAGGATTTCCAATCCACTAGGAGTACCACACTCCTTTCTCAACCAATACAACCGCCATCGAGGCAATACAAATGGTCTACCAAAGACCGGAGTACCGAACTCCACCAATACAACCAAATCCACCTCACTGAGAGGGATACAAGTACAATCCACCTCTACCGAAAAGGGATACAAATACCAACCAACTCCACCTCACCAAGAGGGAGTAAACCACAACCTCAACCTCTACCAAAGAGGGAGCAAGCCACCACTCCAATCAACCTCTACCAAAGAGGGATGCAAAAAATCAAGGAGGGTACAGCAAGTGGTATATCTCAACCACAAACCAAATCCTTTTCCCACAAAATAAATGATCTTATAGAATAGGATAGAGTGATATAGCTCAAGTGGAAAACAAGTGTTTTGATCAAAGAAAATCTCTTGGGAAAATACCAAATAGATATAGATTTTTAGATCAAGAAACTAATTCCCAAAACCTATTTTCTTTGAAATAAAACAAAACTTTAAAACAAATAAGATGGATCTTTTGGCTCTAAAACACTTTTGAAAACCTTGTAAAAACACTTAGGAATAGGAGAAATTGTTGCTCTGAAAAATCTTGCCAAAATCCCAAAGAAATGGGCTTAAATAGCCTTCCATAAAAAACTAGCCGTTAGGACTGTTTGTCAGTCCTTGCGGCTGGCGGTCGACCGCCGGTCGACCGCCAACGGTCATATTTTTGACCGTTGGAAGAAACCGGTCGACCGCCCAAAACCAGAGAGCAAAGCTCTCTGGCCGGTCGACCGACCCGGTCGACCGTGTCGTGAACCTGGCCAACGTGCACAAGGCTGTGCACGTCGGTCGACCGACTCTGGGGTCCGGTCGACCGGCCGGTCGACCGCCAGAGCCTGGCAGGCTGGGTTCTGGGTCAGAAAACTGGGTTTAAAATAAATCTAATAAATCCCATAAAACTTCTAAATATCCACAAAAATAGTTTCTAACATAATATATGTTATATAACATGTGATAAAAATTTCAACACAGTTATCAAACATTTGAACCATTTTTGTGTTATGGAAAAATTACCGAAAACTAAAACCTGTATTTTTCCAAACTTTGATTTTTCAAATAAACTTTGTCCAAAACATATCCAAATACAAAAACATGATAATCATTTTAAAACATGTTGCATATGGACATAGGTCCAATATACATGAAGCATATACATATCATTGTTTTTGTCTTTTATTTTCAAAAATATGTTGTTAAAAACACAAAACACCAAACCTCATGAATAGGCATCTCAACATAAGTTTGTCTAGGAAATTAAGCTTACATGTATATAGAATATATCTAATATACACTTAAACAAAGTAAACTTAATTGATACTTTCTATTCATGAAAACCAATATCGGTTAAACCAAAAACCAAAAAAACCAATATCCAAAACATGAAACGTGTGTGTATTGTGAACTTGAGCATATCACACTATCTAATCTTTACACATGGATCTAAAACATAAACTAAACTAGGATACCTAAGTCTTCTTGTAGAGCGCCGTCTCCAAGCCGACTCGATCCAAAACTCCGTGATCCACCGAGCTAGACTCCAACGAGTGCTATGTATGATCTTGTTGCTCGGGCTCTTGACTCACCATGTGAAAGGCTTCAAAACTCCTTTGTTGAAGCTAATCACCAACTAATATCTTGATTAATGATCTGAAACTAAACATCACAAGATTATTAGTAAATATAAACTACATGAGTTAATCATCATCAAAACTAGAGTGGAAGGCCTCTGGGCCAACAAGAGTCAATGGGGATTCACCTCCCCCGAGTCCAATTTTCAGCCAACTTGTCCTCCTTATCCACCTTGTCCACAATATTTCCAAGATTCATACTCAGTTCCACCAGTCCAAAATAGAAAACCATCAATTTTGGAAATGAGTATGCGTGGGTCTAAACAAAAATCACAAAATCTGATGGACTCACAATTTCACCACCAATTCCAAAACAACACTTCATCTTTTCAAGACACTTGCAACAAAATGATAAACCAATCAACTATGAAAAGATGCTTGAAGCCATGACTCAGGCTCAAAACGCTCATAATCATGACATAGATATGATGGTCCAAACTCTACGTTCTCACTGAGTTCTGATGTCGCTAACCATTCTGTTAGAGCCGATGAATCATGTTGTTTTGAAAAATAAGATTCCATTTCAGCACAACCATTTGAACTTGCTCAAACTCCAAATTTTGAAAGTGACATTGACAGTTTGGCAAGTTATCCCTTTCTTGAAATTGAACTTGAGAATGAATATGATCATGAACCTCAACTTAGTGATTCAATTCTACTTCCTGATTTAATAATGACTCCGGTATCTTCACCTGATTTTAATATTTTTTTCGAGTCAACATTGGATCCTGTGCCAATTTATAATGAAATTGAATTGCCTATCTTTGATGATCATCATATTGAACTTGACCAATTTCATACTTTTGAAAGTCCCATTGACAAATTAGCAAGTTCTCATTTTATGAAATTGAACTCAATGAGAAATGTGACCTAGATTCTCAAATTTGTGATCTAGTTCAAATTCTGAATCAATATTGACTCCTATTTTGTTACCCGACTTGAGTAATATTTTAGAGTCAGTTTTGATTCCTACACCTGTTATTCTTGAACTTGAATCACCAATATTAAGTCACATTCCGTTGTAGGAAAATGAATGTGGACTTGAGTTTCAACTTCTTGATTTGGACCAACTTCCTGAACAAATCTCAACTCATGAACCTTTACTTGACTTAAGTCACTTTCTTAAATCGGTATTAGTTCCCGTACTTTCTAAGTCCAAGTCAATTTTACCATCTTTTCACACTTCATTTTGGGACAAGGTGGTTGACAAAATTGACTCTGAAATTAATTATAAAATTTGAAAATTAGATGGGGTTAAATTTTTAATAAAAATCATTCATATATACATCATTTTAATGGGTAATATTAGAGAGATTTCTGGTGGGTTCCTCCGAACTCCATGCAAAGTCGATTGGGCCGCATTTCGCAGACCAATCAGACCACCACCGGAACCACCACCTTAAGGTAGTATTTTCCTTCCCTATCTTCTTTTCATGCATCCATGCATTAATTCATACATTGAGGACAATGCATGAGATATGTGTGGGGAGGGTTCTAACATAACTTAGGTTTTTCTTTTTATTAAAAAAATAAATTTTTTTAAACATTTTCTTTACTTTTAAAAAACTTTTTGAAAATAGAAACAATATTTTGACATATTTTTGTAAGAAATTAAGTCAATTTTAAGGAATAGGAAAATCAAAATTAGGATTTCTTATACTTGGTCAAAATAAGATTATTTGTTTGATTTTTAGGGTAGGAAGATAATTTGTCAAAGTAATTTAGTCTTTATCTTTACCTTGATGAAATATGTACACTTCATACACTTACACACTTAGGGTTCAAAAATAAATATGATTTTTGTGATGTTAGTGAGATAAAAAGAAAATTTTTATTGTATAGTTTAAACTATGTAGCTGAAAGTAGTTTAAGGAGAGGATGATAGTAGATTAAGTTATGTTAGAATTATTAATGTTCATAAAAAATTTGCCTATGACTAAGAATTTTAAATACTTAAGTTCATAGTTTACTTATGACTTAATTTAGGTGAAGGGGTTAAAGAGAAAGTTGAGAAATTCTTAATTCGAAGCACCTTTGAAATAGTAGCATAAAGCTGTTAAAGTCTGACAAGATCCGAAATCTGAAACTTGAGGTTTCTTTCATATGGATATTTGGAACGAAATGGGCCATGCAATATACCGTTGGAAGATAATCGAGTCTACTTTTCAATGGCAATGGCATTGTTGGGAATTATCGCTGAAATATGACAAGCTAGTCGAAGATACCGAGTTGCAAAATTTTAAATGTCTAGAAGATTTTTATTTATTTAGGACTGTTCATGCGAATTAAGCTGGTCATGTAATATATCGTTAAAAAGATCAGTAAATCTAACTTTTATTGAAAGTTTCGTGTCTTATTCTTATATCAAAAATAGGAGTTATGATGAAAACATCTCCGATTGTTAGGGAGGTCAGATCCGATGAATATATATTTTGGTGAGATCTATGTGAAATTTATTGGAATTTATATACAGGCATGTTGTGTTGAGCCTAGAACTAAACACATTCTTCCAAAAACGCATGTTATGAACGTGGGTATATAGTAATTATTTATTAAAGTATTGACCCTTTATAATAATGTCTCATCAATGGTGTTGCATATATCTCGGTGTGTTAATCATGATCCTCAAACTTAAATTAGCTCTTAGCCTTACTGACATTAGGGAATTATTGTGTTATAGACTCTTTCACCCTAACACATAACCCCTTCTTCGGCCTAGTAAATTAGACTATGAATAGAATATTTATTAGCAATAGTCAGTGGAAGAATCATGAAACGCCGGAAGTTACTTGAGCATACTATAGTTCTATCAATTTTAACTAACTGATAATTGGACAAGTTAACGGTCAATACTAAATTATGCTGACGGTAGACTAATAGATGAGTGAGCATGAAAATTATGATAAAATGTGAATATTATTTAACTAATAAAATATGAATGGACATTAGTTGAAAAGAAAGATTTTCGTGATGTAATATAAAGTTAGAAAATCAGAATGGTAGGATCGGTAGTATCAAGATCGGTATTGGCAAAAATCCAAACAGTTTTCGAGTTTAATTCAATCTATGAATAAGTGAGGATAATTTATATATATATAATAAATTTTGGTTATGACCACACTAGTTACGTCGTATCAAAAAAATTTAAGTAATAACGGATTGCTAGGTCATGTTAAATTGTATGTTAAATCAAGAAAGTTATATTTCAATTAACAAGTATGTAAGAAATTTTCTCTTCTCCTTACAGTCTCAACTTACCTATCCGTCTAGCCAGGCTCTTTGAGTAAGTAATACTTTTGCATACAAATAGTGTATCTTATAAAGTTACTAAACTTAAGACATACTTGAAATGATGATTTTTAATTATATGTATTACATCTTATCAATTCTAATTAAGTCCCCTTTCTTTTATTGAGTATGATGTCTTAGAATACGCCATGGGTTAAATGGTAATTGTGATGTTTCATTCTCCTTTCTAGGGACAAATTCAAAATCTATTTAGAGTATCACATAGAAGATACCCATATTATATATACATATATACAACTTTATAAGGAAAAAGGGATAGTTTAACCACCTTATTGTTAAGAGAGTGTCTATTGCGATAAATTGGTATTTACACTAAACGTGGGTAGTCCTGGGAGTATTAGACACTGAACCAATATTGAATTTATAGTCTCTATGAAAGGTTTAGTAAGGCAGGCTTAAAATTAAACAGACCTTTTCTAATAAGTGTTGCAATAAATATGATCTATTCTGAATCTTTTAACCATTCTCTCTCTTTTGAATTTCAATCTAGAGAGTAGTTACAGAGAAATTGACTAAAATAATATAAGTTTTAAATTGATTTTTCAATAAATTTTAAAGATAAATGTTGGGAACCAAATTTATAAATTGTGAGAACAGAAAACCATGAAAAATTGCTTCCTTTTGGCATAACGATTGATATATAAAAATAGCGTTGCATATATATGAATGGCAATGCATGTTTAGTATAATAATTCATGTGACTATACAATGTTGTAAATATTCCCTTAAGAATTACCTTAATAACATGTGAATTTGAATGATTAATAGATTGTTACTATTAGTGATTGGTATAATTATTGATATATGATTGCATGTAATATGTTGCATAATTAGAGAAAGTTTGATAATTGATTTTATGTGTATTGCCTGTGTGTATGATCTAGTATGTACGAGTTGGGTATGTTGTTAATTGTGTTGTTGATCATATTCCGGATAAAATTAATGGTATGTGTGTGGTATATATTTGAGAATTGGAGTGAAAGACCGGATAAGCTAAACTCGTTATAGATAAACTCAAAATTATATATGAATAGGATAGTGTGTAACATTTTGGCTTGTATATAGTATTGCACGTACAAGTGGGGTTTATATATATATATATATATATATATATATATATATATATATATATATATATATATATATATATATATATATATATTGCGAAGGAAGGGGCCGGCGGGAGCCGGTGGAAGGGAGAAGACGATGTTGTTGTCATAAAGATATATATACATGTATTTCGAAGGAAGGGGCCATCGAGAGCTGGTAGGTGTGAAGACGGGGAAGGATATTGTGTGTTGTTATTTGAAGGAAGGAGCCGGCGGGAGTCGGTGGGTGCGAAGACGGGGTATAAGATGGGCCGTGTTTCATAAAGTAAAACTGTACTTATTCATAATGATTGGTATTGTTTGCTTGTTCTTGATGTAGGACTGTGAAACTTCGCTTTATTATAAGAGATAATGAAATATTATATGATGTATGAAAGTGTACAGGTTGATCCATGCATTACTTGAAGTGTGATGTGATATTGTAATATGAGAAGTATGATATAATTATATGTTATACAAGCATGCATTTTATGTATGTGCCATCCAAATTCATAAACTATGTTTATGTCTTAATTATAGTAATTGGTGATTATAGTACGGAATCCAAGACACGTGAGTAACACACGCTATGTATACATAAGATGAGTTCAAACAACTAAACAAAATTTTATTTTATATAACTCATAAATCTTATCACACGGAAAGATGAAAATCCAAGAGAGGAAATGGGAAGTTATGATCATGAGAGTGGGATCCTCCCCAAGGGTTTAGAGAGCATGGTCTTGATTATTAAACTATGGGTTGTTTTTGATTTATGCCTTCTTACTCTTTCAGATTTTCCTTATTACTTGGATATTTATGTTCTCATTGACATGTTATCATTTCCTGATTCTTTTTTTAATCTACTCACAAAGCTGTAGAGCTCACTCTCCCTCAAACTGGTATATTGCAGGTTACTTTGAGGCAGGGGTCTGGTTTATGCTGTGCGGGGTTCGTTAATCTAAACTTTTTATAACCTTCATGTTGTACTTCTGAAATAATTGTGCTTGTAGATGATATATGTTGGTTGTGCGATGGATGGATAATCTTGTATATATGTAGAAAACTATTGTAGTAGAATCTTTCAGGTTGGCATTTGTTGGTCCCGAGATGATGCCAATTGTGGATCTAAAATATACGAAGTCAACACTCACAAGAATATTAGTATAAAGAAATAAACGTACTTGCAAATAAGGAAAAACAAATCACAGAAAAGATAACAATCGCAAACACGAGTGATTTATCCTGGTTCAGTCCTCGTGACCTACATCCAGTCCCCAAGCCTCCCGCTTGAGATTTTCCTTTATCCTTGACTTTGTACACCCAAAATCAACACCTTGCATACCACTTGACAAATCCCTTTGCCAAATGTGTATAACTCCTCTTACAACCACGACAACAAAACACCTTGTACAACCTCTCTTCTACACCAAGAAGACGCTCTTGTACAATGCTTCCTTTGAGTGATTACAACCTTTCCTATAAGCCTTGATTCAGCATGTGATCGTGGACAAGGGCTATTATAGGTTGACTTTCAGAAATCTTCACTTTGGAGTAGGAATTTGATGAAGAACTGGAAGTGGGAACAGTTTTCAAAGAACCAGAATTTTGGCAAGAATTTTGTTATAAAACTATATATTTTAATTGGTATTTTGGCCTAAGATAACAACCCTATTTATAGCTGAACTCTAGGGTTAGTTAGGGTAGTTATTAGGACCATTTTGAATATTCAAACGTTGGATAACGTTGAAGAAAATACCAGAAAATAGAAACTGTCCAACAGTCAGAAACTGCCATTAGTCGACTTGAGATATGGGATAGTCGACTAGGGTAGGCAAATTTCAAGGTTAGTCGACTATAGAAAAGACCAAGTCGACTAGGTCATGATAAACTCAAATGACAAGTTTCTAGAAACTGAACCAAGTCGACCACAACTATATTATAAGTCGACTAGGCTAGGTATTAGTCGACTAGGTTGAACTAGCAAGTCGACTAATAATGAGTGCAGGTCAGAAACAGAGAGTTCGTATCTTGCAGGACAAGAAGCTAGTCGACTTATAGAAAGGGTCAAGTCGACTATACTATGTATAAGTCAACTTGTAAAGACTATAAGTCGACTAAAGGGCTATGATGTGTGTGTGTGTCAAGACTTTTAACATGCTATAAAAAATTACAATACACATCATTATCAACTCTCCTTGGGAAGTTTTGAACATGAAGAACTCTTGAATAGGCTTGTGATAGAGCTCCAAATGATATGGCTTCACAAATGTCTTATCAAAAGCAAGTTCCAACATTCTCCCCCTTTTTGATGTTGACACTTTGTGTGCACAAATGCTCCCCTTGCAGAAAATAAGTTATATGTTCTCTCCCTGCAGAAAATGGGTTATAACAGATATAGAAACACTTGTGCTCTCCCCGTGCAACAAATATATCATAACAGGTATATATATATGATAAATATTTGAAGTATTGTTCTTATCGAACTTCTTATATGGTACCTGAAAGATAAACATTAGATGGTACAATCATAAGAGTAAAACATTAACCTTTAGGAGACCAAACGCAATTTGAATTTGGTTTCCATCTGTTAATATACACAAAATTGCATGAATTACATATATCATGTATGTATGATGCAATATAAGTATTTTGTCAAAAATGCTTAAGTTTTAGGAATCTATATAAACTTATTCTTAATTCTTTTGAAATATTATCAGACTTTCTTTTCACAAAAGAATTATATGGATTACTAATATATAAAGATTTTTCAAAAATCCAATACCATAATGATTATGTGACATCTTTTGATATGATAGCAAATCATTCAATTTTTCTTTTCCTTGATTAAACTTAGTCACATTTTCAAAATCTCTTCATATTTCATTTTGAAAACTGACATGTCTTTATCTAACACAGAAATTCTTTCATTTAAAGACACAGTTTCCTTTTTAAGCAAAATATTTTCTTTTATAAAATTCTCATTATCCTTTTTCAATGATGATATTACTATTTCAAAATCATCTTTTTGAGAATTTATAGAAGAAACTTGAGAGACATAACATGAATTTTCTTTGAAAAGTTTTTCATTATCTTTTTTATAAACTTTATTTTTCATTTTTTCATTCTTTAGATCATTGAATAATTCATGGAATGCATCTAAAAGTTCAGTATATTGTACCTCATCTTCTTCTAGCGCCATGTAACAATATGGCATGTTCAGTGGTTTCTTCTTCATCAGAGGAAGAGGAATCACTGTTTTCCCATGATGCTTGGTAGTCTTTCTTCTTTCTGAACTTTTTGCTCTTGAATTTACCTTTGTTTTTGAGCAATGGGCAATCCTTCTTCATATGACCTATTTTATTGCAATTAAAACATTTAAATTTACCTTGCTTTAAGAATCTTCTGAATTTACTTGAAAGCATTGCCATCTCCTCTTCATCTGAATTGTCCGTGTCTGAGGATGCATGGAAGGACAGTTCTTTCTTCTTTGAGAGAGATTATTGTTCATCCTTCTTTCTTTCTTCGAGTTGCACTTCATATGCCATTAGATTATCAATAAGGTTTTCTAACGACATTGTTGAGAGATCATTCGCTTCTTCGATTGCAGTTATCTTCTTCTCCCAATCTGATGTGAGTGCACGAAGGATCTTGCGAACTTTTTCGACTTGGGTGTATTCCTTTCCAAGGGATGCTAAGGAATTGGTAATGTCGGTGAATCTTGTAACCATTTCTGAGATGGTTTCATTCTCTTTCATTTTGAAAAGTTCAAACCTGTGGACAAGAATAGAAATCTTAGATTCTTTAACCTTATTTGTGCCTTCATGTGTTACCTGAAGAGTGTGCCATATTTGATTTGCAGAAGTGGCTGTTGACACACGGTTGAATTCTTCTTTGGTTAAGGCACAAAATAAAGCATTCATCGCTTTGGCGTCAAGGTTCGCATTCTTCTTTTGATCATCACTCCAAGCGTTATAGTTGGTTGTTAGCTTAGTGTACGGTGCTTGTACGATGTTCCAAAGTTCGTAGTTGAGTGATTGCAAGTAGATCTTCGTTCTACACTTCCAATAGTTATAGTTGGATCCGTCAAATAGCGGTGGACGTTGTGTAGAATGTCCTTCTTTGAATTGTGACGAAGGGAACTCCATTGCCATCCTTGTAGATTGTTGACTAGGTATGCAGGGCTCTGATACCAAATGTTGGTCCCGAGATAATGCCAATTGTGGATTTAAAATATACGAAGTCAACACTCACAAGAATATTAGTATAAAGAAATAAACGTACTTGCAAATAAGGAAAAACAAATCACAGAAAAGATAACAATCGCAAACACGAGTGATTTATCCTGTTCGGTCCTCGTGACCTACATCCAGTCCCCAAGACTCCCACTTGAGATTTTCCTTTATCCTTGACTTTGTATACCCAAAATCAACACCTTGCACACCACTTGACAAATCCCCTTTGTCAAATGTGTACAACTCCTCTTACAACCAAGAGAACAAAACATCTTGTACAACCTCTCTTCTACACCAAGAAGACGCTCTTGTACAATGCTTCCTTTGAGTGATTACAACCTTTCCTATAAGCCTTGATTCAATATGTGATCGTGGACAAGGGCTATTATAGGTTGACTTTCAGAAATCTTCACTTTGGAGTAGGAATTTGATGAAGAACTGGAAGTGGGAACAATTTTCAAAGAACCAGAATTTTGGTAAGATTTTTGGTCAGAAAACTATATATTTTAATTGGTATTTGGCCTAAGATAACAACCTTATTTATAGCTGAACTCTAGGGTTAGTTAGGGTAGTTATTAGGACCATTTTGAATATTCAAACGTTGGATAACCTTGAAGAAAATACCAAAAAATAGAAACTGTCCAACAGTCAGAAACTGTATTAGTCGACTTGAGATATGGGATAGTCGACTAGGGTAGGCAAATTTCTCAAGGTTAGTCAACTATAGAAAAGACCAAGTCGACTAGGTCATGATAAACTCAAACGACAAGTTTCTGGAAACTGAACCAAGTCGACCACAACTATATTATAAGTCAACTAGGCCAAGTATTAGTCGACTAGGTTGAACTAGCAAGTCGACTAATAATGAGTGCAGGTCAGAAACAGAGAGTTGGTATCTTGCAGGACAAGAAGCTAGTCGACTTATAGAAATGGTCAAGTCGACTATACTATGTATAAGTCGACTTGTAAAGACTATAAGTCGACTAAAGGGCTATGATGTGTGTGTGTGTCAAGGCTTTTAACATGCTATCAACAATTACAATACACATCATTATCAACTCTCCTTAGGAAGTCTTGAACATGAAGAACTCTTAAATAGGCTTGTGATAGAGCTCCAAATGATATGGCTTCACAAATGTCTCATCAAAAGAAAGTTCCAACAATATTGAGACACTTTTATTGGATTGTGATATCAAGGAGTATATTATTAATGTGATCATGAAAAGTTAAAAATTTATCATTTCTGAATTTCTATGGATGCCGAGAGGGGTACTCTCGAGCTTATGTTATGATGTTTCTCCATAAGTAGGCGATGTCAAGCCAAAACATCTTCATGATTGCCTAGAGGATTTTTGAGTTCAGTTCTATGATTGGATTGAGAATAAGTAGGCTGATATTGGCCGAAATTATCGTATTTGTATTGGATATCATATCTGACTAGTAATTACAAAAGGAGGTGCTGCTGAAATTTTTAAGAATTTGAAAATAATTATAATAATCGGTCAGTTTAAATGAATGTTATGTAATTGAGGATTTTAGAATACTGGGACCATTACAAGTTCTCTGCTTCTTTTTGAAACATAAAGGATGAAAAAGATACCTTCTGTTCTTCAGTGCAATTCATTACATTCAGAATCTTTTTTATCTGAAGGAGCCATATCTCACTTACAAGGGATCTGCCTCCCCTTCAAATATTGATGGTTTCATCATTTGGAATTGTTCTAAAGCTCGGTGGGGATTGTTATCGTTATTTCTTATCATTAATTAGGTGAACCATTCCAGCATAAACTCCGGAGCTCCACGACCACGTCCTACCTATTCATTAGTCTTTGTTACTATTCATAGGGTGAATACTTCCCATCGTACTATAGTGTGAGGCACGATGTGATAATAATTTTTTAGGTGGCAGTTGATTTAGATCCATGTGTTCTTCCTATAAGATAAGGATGATCTCATCAATATAGTTCACATATATGGGAACAATTCTGATGAAATTCTCAGTTTCATGCAATCACTTAGTATTTATAGTCTAAATAACATCCATTGTCATTTGTAAACAAGCAACATTCTATATATATATATACACACATATATACACACACAACACACACATATATACATATACATACACACACACACACACACACACAACACACACACATCTCAAAAATGGATACAAGGGTAATACATTGATATATCTACCCTTGGTATATCCGAACTAACCCACATACATGCATATAAGATGTGCTAGGACATATATAACAAAAACTCCTAAGATATCCATCAATTAACACACTAGAGATATATACATATCAAAAGTAATTTCCTGATCGGAGCGAAACCAGCACTTTGAAATGTGTATTTTGAAATCGATGAAAAACTCGTATGTTCTAATGTTCCCTCGATACTTCTGTTATAGCATTGGCTCAACGGGTCGAATCCACAAGGACGGGAGGCGATAGAAACATTAACAGTTTTTATTCACGCGTTATTTTAAAAGTCTTCTTTGTTAAAGAATGAGAAAAAGAAAAAGAAAAGAAAAGAAATCTAGAAGTGATAGGTGGAGAAGGTGATGAAACCGACGATGTGAAAATAAAATAGAAATGACTTTGAAAACAAAAAGAAAATGAAAGAAAGGTGAACTAAGAGTATAGTAAAAACAACGATAGAGAAAATGCTAAAAGATTTTGGATTTGGTTTTTAATAAGATAAAAGAAAACTCATGGCTACTAACTACTAGTTGCTTCACTAATCATGCTAACCTCTTAGTGATAGTTGCTCACATGGATCCTCGGTCATCATTAATCCTTGGCTTCAAGAGACGATACAAAGCATGGCCCATAAGATTGTTCTTCTACATTCAAACAACACATCCATACCACACAACAAGTTGCAAGGTACTTTTAATTCATCAAAACTAGTTAGAGGTGAGCATGAAATAAAGAAGACATTGCAAGTTAGCAAGTTAGTGGGTTAGGTGTTAGAAAAGTTAGAATGTTAGAATCCATCATCATGAGCCATCAATGGCTCTTGCAAGAGCAAGGTCTTGTAGAGGCTATTAGATTCATGTGGATTATCAAGTACGTGGTTAGATGGATAGTGGTTAGTAGTTAGATTGCCATGAGAAGAATAAATTAGCCAAACATTATAAAAGATGGAGAAGATTACAATGGAGAAGAAATGAGACATCTTTACATAGATTATCACCATCTATTACATCAATCTCTCTCTTTCTCTCTCTGAATCTCTCTGCCCTAATATATGATCTAAAAAGAAATGAAAATACAAAAGGAAGAAGAAGAACACCTACACTATCTTACATTAAGATAGAACACCTAGCCTAATTCTCAATCTCCTTCGTTTTGGGTCTCTACAGGGCTTTTTATAGGCAAAAGAAGACTCTGAAAGGCAAGACGAGGCCACGCGTCGAAAATGGACGTGTGGGACCACCAAATTGCCGTGGAAACATGACATTTGTTGCGTTTCCATGGCAAAACCAAGGACTTAGGTCCCTATTTTTGGCGAGGACCTTCTCCTAGCTTCGAGGACCTTCCTGGTATATCCAGATTCGGGTAGTTTTGCGCAGATATTCGTTTGACGTCGCAAGGGTCTCGGCTTAATGCATCTTCTAGAAGCTCCCTTGCTTGGCCTCCAAGAAATCTGGATTTAATTACCTGAAAATAGGTTTAATTATGCTCTTATTACTCCTTTGCCCCTAAACTCTTGATTTATCTGCAAAGTAAACCAAAACACAATTAGAAATGATATTTTATTCATAAATCAGTAGGAAAATGCGATATAATAATGCAGAATTGTAGACTAATCACACTCCCACACTTATCTTTTTGCTCGTCCCGAGCGAAACAAGAAAAGAAAAACTATACTATAAATGTTATTACACCACTTTCGCAGGTGACGCGATTGCACTGAGCGTGTGCAACAAGTTGTTAAACCTCTAGGTTACTCATAAGGGATGAGTTTTGTCTCCTGAGGATTTTCAGCGGATTACACCCACAAAATCCATAAAGAAAGAAATAAATATTAGTATTTTAAAAATGTATTTTGAAAGAGAGACAAAGTTTACGAAATACTTTTGCAAAAATATAAGTAATCTAAGGTCATAAGTCCACCAAAAATTATTTTTTCTTAAACTTAGTCTACATGCAAGATCTTATCTTCAATTCAGGTAAGAATTCAAAATTAGATTAAATATTTATCCTTCATAAAACCTAGATAATCTGCATTTTGTGATAGTGAAAATTTCTGGGATTTCAACTCCAACCATCAAGCTATTTATTTATATATATATTTCTTTTTCTTTTTCTCTTTTTTTTGTTTTCTTAGGCTTTGTAGTTCACCTAGGTAGTGAGCCTTTAACCAATGACTCCCAGACCAGACGGTTCTTAGGGCACCAGATGAGAAAATATCTCTTGGGTTTAAGGACTCGAGTAAAAAAGCCACAAAACTAAAGAAAGATTATTTGTTTCTTATGATCACCGTTAGGCGTGAATAATCATGCTTCTTGAGGTATAGTTATCCAGCTTAATAAGTGATTTTTTATTTTTTATACCATATATATATTCTTTTATTTATTTTTTGCTTTATGATATTTTAGGTCTTTATTTCCATCTCAAAAATGTGTAAGTGTGAAGTGCATACTATCTAAGACAAAAAATTTAAGATAAAATTATCTCTCGAATTTATCTTACTTAGCCTATAATCTTAAACAAGATCCATTATTTTGACTAGGTTTAAGATGTTATAATTAAGGTTTTCTTAATTTCTAAGATCATCTTAATTTTCTTTAAAAATAGATCAAAACATTGTCTCTTATATCAAAAAGTTTTTTGAAAAAGAAAAAAATCCTAAAAAATTCTAAACGAAAGGGAATTTCTAAAAGTATCCTAAAAGAAGTGAAAAAGAAAGAAAATTAAAAAACTCTACGTTAGTAAACCCTCCTCCCACACTTATCTCATGCATTGTCCTCAATGCATCGTGAATGTAAGTATGCATGAAACAAATAGAGAGGGAAGGAAAAATCACCTCAAGGCGGTAGTTCTGGTGGTGATTTGATTGGTCCACGAAATGTGGCCCAATCTAATTTGTGTGGAGTTCAGAGGAACCCACCAGAGCCCTTTATAATACAACCCATTATTATGATGTATATATGAATGATTTTTATGAAAAATTTTACCCCATCTAATTTTCAAATTTTCAAAATAATTTCTGAGTCAATTTTATCAACACCTTTGTCCAAAATGGAGTATGAAAAGATGGAATGATTGATTTGTGCTCAGGAAGTACATGAACTAATATCGACTCAGGAATTTGACTTAAGTCAAGTAAAGGCTCAGGAGTCCAAATTGGTTCAGGAATCAGGTCCAAATCAAGAAATTGAAATCCTAATCCATATTCATTTCTCCATAATGGAATGTGACTTTCTATGATAGGTTAATAAAGTTCAAGAATGATAGGCATGGGAATCAAAACTGACTCTAAAATGTTGCTCAAGTTGGGTAACAAAATAGGAGTCAATATTGATTCAGGAATATGAACTGAACCACAAATTTGAGGTCGAAGTCACATTCTTGTCTAAGTTCAATTTATTTGAAAGGAAAACTTGCCAATCTGTCAATATGACATTCAAAGTTTGAAATTGGTCAAGTTCAATTTGTTGATTATAAAAAATTGTTACCATCTATTATATCTCTCCTCTTTCTCTCTCTGAATCTCTCTGTCCTAATACATGATCTAAAAAGAAATGAAAATACAAAAGGAAGAAGAAGAACATCTATACTACCCTACACTAAAAGATAGAAAACCTAGCCTAATTCTCAATCTCCTTCGTTTTGGGTCTCTGCAGGGATTTTTATAGGCGAAAGAAGACTCTGCAAGGCGAGACGAGGCCACACGTCAAAAATGGACATGTGGACCCACCAAACTGCCACGAAAACGTGGCATTTGTCGCGTTTTCGCGGCAAAACCAGGGACTTAGGTCCCTGGTTTTGGCGAGGACCTTCTCCTAGCTTCGAGAATCTTCCTGATATATCCGGATTCGGGTAGTTTGCCCGAATATTCATCTGACGTGCGCAAGAGTCTAGTTCAATGCATCTTCTATAAGCTCCTTACTTGACCTCCAAGAAATCCAGATTTAATTACCCAAAAATGAGTTTAATTAAGCTCTTATTATTTCTTTGCCCCAAAACTCTTGATTTATCTGCAAAGTAAACCAAAACACAATTAGAAATGATATTTTATTCATAAATCAGTAGGGAAATGCGATATAATAATGCAGAATTGTAGACTAATCATTCCCCATTGATTCATTAATCATAGGGCAGGGTTTCCTACTCGAGTCCCCACTACTACTGCTGCTATCCTCGCTATCATCCATGCTATCCTCAGAATCTTATCCTGGTAATTCGTATCCTTCCCAACCCTAATCGTCCAAATCATCATATAAATCCATGTCATCTTCCCAGCTTGCATTCCATAAAAGACCTCCACATGTAAATCCTCTTCGGGATCCTTCCCCTAATGCACCTGTATCCTCCGTCTCTCCTATATCAAGGGAATACCTAACCATACTCTCCGTATCGATAATTGTCAAATCAGGCTCATTAGATGCCCGAGACTTAACTTCTCATGGTCTATATGTACTGGGCTGAGAATATGATCTCCGGGTCAGTCTCATCAGACTCGTAATCCTAATCCATGAAATCTGCCATCCAACTCATGCTCGAACTACCCGAGCTAAAAATCGGACAATGTATATCAGAGTCCCACATTTACAATAAAAAAGGAGCCATATCAATCTCGACTCATATAGATAGTCTCAATAGACTATATTATCATACAATAAGAAAGAAAGCAATACATATATATACACACACTTACACTTCGCTTTTCAATTCATTAGTTTCCTTTTGGCTGCATTACATGTAAGTTTTACGTTTCAGAATAACTTAGGTTCAATAGATAATTCAACGGTTCCCTCGTTTCAGTGTCCCATACCACTGGTAATTGTTACTGAGAGCCTGCACCATCTGCCAATTCACCTGAATCGACATGTGCAGGCATCCGATTCTGATGCAAGAAAAAATCAATTATCGCTTGAATCAAGATTATTACGTTATGTAAAATTCATCATTCTACCCTCATCATTTAAAATAATCACATAGATAATACACATACATGCATATATATATATATATATATATATATATATATATATATATATATATATATATATATATATATATATATATCCTAACAATCACTAACGTTTTCTAATATTCCACTTAGCCTACTTCTTCCGTTATAATCTTTACGCTGATACCATCTGTAACGGTTCTAGTCTTAAGTTTCCTTAATTACATAATCATCATTGTATATCCTTAATTATAAGAAAATTCTCAAAAATTTTGGCAGCATCTCCTCTAAATGTGGGGTACATCACAGTACAATAATTCAGTTTTGGCTAACATTAGTCTACTTATGTATACACAATATACCACATAATATATATGACATTTCGGCTTGACGTTGCTCCTTATAATCTTTATGAAACTAAGTTTATCAATTCATCCATAACCATTTATAATTTCAACATTCATACTCCATAGATATTCACAACCACCATTTCAGGAATACAATACTATATCAAGTGCTTGAAACCATAGAGTACATACATTATAATATTTACAAAAATATATAACATATGATGTCTTTAGAGGTTCATGTATAGAGTTCCCAAAAATATGCACATAAAGAGAACATGCCAAATGTAATAGTCTCCAATTATTACCTATCCCGTAGTTTAGCTCTAGGCGGTCCTTTTACCTTTGTCCACATCTGAAGGGGGTTTTAACATAGCGGTTAAGTAAAACAAACAATACAATGGTAACTTATGCAATACTCAATTATGTGCATAGTCTTATATTAGCCAACTATAGGATGGAAAACAATAGCAATGTATTACATCAAAACATTTAGTCTTTAATATTGACACTCCTTTTCATCAACTTCGATTCAACCTGGTCCCTTCTTTCGATACACACACATACACACATTAAACAAACAATTTTTACTCTCCTTCGGTTACCTCTGCTTCAACCCGGTCCCTTCCTCCAATACCATTCCCTTCAATCACTTCCGGTTCAACCCAATCTCTTCCTCCAATATAACTATATATAATTTTTGATATGCATATGTAAGTTCAAAAAATGATCCAACATGATCAAATGAAAATCTATAACTTGATGCATCATGCAAGATTCTTGAATGATTACACATCATAACATCAAGATTCATGAATACGGTAAACATGCGTGAATTGAGTTATCATGTTCATCATAGGATTTATCATTTTTGGATTTCACTGTTTAACTAACATATGCATATAAACATGTATACTTGGACATGCATTCACGAAGTTAGTCAACACCATTGTTCTATAAAATTACTAATCATATACATAAATATGTATAGCCAGAATTAGCTATACATCAACTCACATACATGTTAACTATGTAATGGGGGTAAACTTAAATGGTCTTACCACTACATGCACCCATATGAATATCTATGTAAATATCTATCACTTATAAAAATAGGCATGCATGGTCTTAGTTATTTATATACATACATGTGAACATTATTCATTTGTAAGGGTACATTTATATGGGTATTGTTATACCACTTATACATACCAATGGTTAGTTATCATATACCCCATAAGATGGTCAATTTTAGTGAAATGGCTATCTCTATAAGAACTTAATTATTACATACACCCATAAGATTGTCCAACAACATAACTAATCTAGCATCCACATACATATAAAATGGTTTCTAATCATGCACATGCTAGCAATTTCACCTTTACATAAATTTAAACAACCAATAAGTTTCATTTTAAGTGTTTGCATGTTCTACTCACTCTTAAAAAATTAATTTCTTCCGGCTATTCCATTTGGTTCTTTAGCTCTACAAACCTATGTAAGAAAATAATTAACATTAAAATCTTGTTAAGAAGAAAAGTTCAAAATTTATAAATCTCTAATGTTTATTACCTTAGAGAATCTTAATGCTTTCCTCTTCATCACAAATTTCACCATGTTATGAGTCAATGACTAACTTCTCCACCTTGCTACCAAATTCTTCACTTGGATATACTAATGGTCTAAATAGAGGTGGAATTTTTAGGGTTTTGTAATGAGAAATTGGGAGTTCATAGGTATATGCATATAGGGAGGAGGATGTCTGTAAAAAAAAAACAGAGAGAGAGAGAGAGTGAGTAAGAGGAGGAAGGGGCTACCGGCTGGGGCTATGCCAGCTGGGGAGCGAGAATAGAGTAGGAGAGGGGAGAGTGAATAGAGAGGAGGAGTTGTTGAAAAATGAGTTTCTTCTCATTTTCTTCATATATTTTTCAATCCAAAATTCTTAGTTTGCCATGTGTATACTTTGATCCCCACTTCTCATCTCTACCCTACACTTATGGGTAAGGTCCCATACCTCTCCCATAATGAACACTGACTATTTGAGTATGACTGAAATGACTTGGGTCAAATATCAAGGTCTTATTATCTATAATATACCAAGTATACATATGTATATGTATTAGTAAAAAAAAGTTTGAATAAATACCATTCCTTATGAATTCTTTGTACCAAGCATCATTCTACAAATTCCTAGTTGCATCATCCCCAATATGAGCATGACCGGTCACTGATACTTACTAAATCTTATAACCTTAGTTTATAAATTTGCGATAACGAAACTGATTGAATTTCATATTGACAGAATTTATATGAATTGCTCAAGTAAAAGCATTTAAGATGCTAACTCATGACTAATAAAGCGGGTGTTACAGGTCTTAACATCGACCATGTATCTAGATGCAATATCCCCTGCAATTATAATAAAATTTTTGCTTAACATTTCCTACTTACATAAAGAACTTAACTATTCTAATTCTAGTTCATCAATCCCAGAAAGTAATTTAACTCAATGAAAAAGGATCAATAAAATTGTCCAATATCTTAATTCAGAATAAATGAACTACATATAACCCTTATCATGTATTAATACAAATCCAACTATATTCTACACCATAATCATTAATCTATCATAATCAATACTTCATACAAACAATGACTCAAGTATAACAAATTCAATTTTTAATGTCTATCTAGTGTGTTTGATGATAATCTTCGGTTGGGCTTTGATTTGCCTTGACGAGAAAATATTTAAACTAGGGGGGTGTGTTGAGCTCGACAGCTCAGTGAGTGAATTTAATCTTATTCTTAATTAAAGCATATTATTAATAGTGTGTAGTATATATGATACATGAAAGTGTCGTATACGTGATACATGAAATATATGATGGATGGATATCTCAATATTCAATTGATATTGATATGTATAAAAGCAGCCAATACCAGTGTTTTTATTTCAATTTATTGGATATGTATTCTAATGTCCATATTACCATACACAGGTAATCCATCCAAAACACGTGTAGTGTGTTGGCCTGAAGGCCTATCACTCTAGTTTTGATGTTGATTTACTCATATAGTTATAGTACGAATGATCTTGTATTATTTAAGTTTCAGATATTAACAAGATCTTAGTTGGTGTTTAGTTTCTTCAAAAGACTCAAAGTTAAGTTTGAAGCTAACATGTATTGATTCAAGAGCTCAAGTAAAAAAAATCACATCAAGTACTCAAGAATGAGTCGGCTCAAAGGAATCAAGTAGTTGATCGAGTCAAGTGAAGAAGAAGATCATATCTACAAAAAAAAAACTCTAGTTCATAAGAATTCTATATTTGTGTAAAATTCAGATAAGTTTGATATTAGTTTTTGGTTTTTGGTTTTCGGTTAAACTAGTTTATTTTAACTAAATTATGTTTTGGTGTATGAAACAAAATTTCTCAAAAAAAAGTTAATACTGTTTATATGTTTTGATTGAGACGGGAAAATAATAAAGAAAGAGTTAGAGTTAGAAAGTCTTAGTCTTGTCTCAATGTAACCGCGTAGTAAGGGTTAGACGGGTCGATCTATAGGGAAGGATGCGGTGGAAGCTTTTCAGAACGATCTTCTCTGTAATTGGCTTGGAAAGGAAAAAGAGATATTGATTGTGAGAATTAAATTCAATCAAGAAAAAGAAATATAGTTTACTAATCATCTACTAAAACCAAAGTATTAGTCTAAAAGAGTTAACATCATATTGAATGAAGAATTATCTACCCAAGGGTTTTGATTGAGATCAAGCAAGATGAACAAAGATATTATAAACCCTAATTAGTTTACACTAATAAAAATTAAACTATAGTTCATCTTAATTTCAAAGCATAGCATAAGAAAAGTCCCTTTAAAATTATGCTATCAAAGTATTTAAATTTGAACCATGAATAATCATTTAAAAAGTGCAACCCAAATTAAGTAAACTAAATTATTGATTCACTTTCAAGAACATCAATTTAATCCTAGGGTTCTTAACAGGCATAGATGTCAATCAGTTCATCTTTTAAACTAAATTAGGATTGATCGAGAGATTAGCAAACTATAGGTTTAATTAGTTATTCATATTTTTATTTTTATTTTCAATTTTATTTTGAATAAGAAAAATTGCATGAAAATTAAAAGAAGAAAAACAAATAATCTAAGAAGAAAACTAATTGAATTGCAAAGAATAAAAAGAATGAAGAACCTTTTTATTGGATGTCACTGACCAATTACAAAGCTCCTCTGCTTCTTCAACTATCTTCTTCTCCAAAATAAAAAAAGAAAAATACAAGAAAGTTTGGAAAGAAGAAAAGATTTAAAAAAAACTCTAAGCTTCAGCTCTGAGATCACCCTCCTCTGTTGCTCTATAGGGGTATTTATAGGCATTTTAAGACGTAGAGTCCCAGTACAACTTTCCCACGAAATCGCATTGCCAGATTAATCCAAACGGCCGAGGAAACGCGGCTATAGCGGCATTTCTGCAGCAATAGCGTGGCCAATGGCTACACGCTTTCTTGTATGGCCTTCTCTGGTTCGTCCATCTGGGTGCCTCCTTCTGGATTCTGCATTCAACCCTCTATCTTGAGAACTCGGGATAACTTGGGAAGCAAGTTATCTAAAATCTGAATTTCTAAAAGGATTTGTTCCCTTTATCTTTATCTTTAAGCCTTTCTCCCCTTTATCTTTATCTTTATATTGCAAGCAATCAGGTTTAAGTAGAAGTCTATCTCTGTTTTAGGATAAGGTCCATCTTTTCCTTTTCCTTCTAGCAATTAGGAGTTCTACTTTATCATTCCTCTTCCTCCCCTAGATTTTAAATTAATAATTCAAAATCTAAGTTTAGATTAGGTTAGATAAGATAGAAGCTTCTAAATTACTAAAATAGATTATGCATATGGGCTTGTGGGATTTTTATGCTTTTGGGCTTCACTTGTGCTTTATTTCTTTATTCTTTAATTACTCAAGGCCTGCACAACATTAAATAATAAAACATTATGTAGCAGTGCTTAATAAAAGAATAAGTAGGAAAATATGATGATAAATATGTACTTTTGACTACCTATCACACCCCCATACTTATCTTTTTGCTCGTCCTCGAGTAAAAACAAAAAGAAAAAGGAAAAGAAAAGAAAAACTAACTTATCCTAACTCACTTTTGTAGGAATCATGTTTGAACTTAGCACGTGCAATAAGCCGTTAAACCTCTTGGTTACCCCTAGAGGACGAGTGTTGTCTCGTGAGGGTTTTCAGTAGATTACAGCCACAAAATCCATAAAAGAAAAAAGAAAATGTTAGTGATTAATTAATTAATTAATTTATTTTGAAAAAGGAGAGAAATCTTTGAAATATATTTGAAGAAACTAAGTAATCTATAAGTTTTAGGATTGTCATTTATATTCATTCTTGAACTTAGTCTTTATACAATAATTCATTATCAATTTTAGGTAAGGATTAAAATTAAATTTTTATATAGTCTCTTTTGTTACCCTAAGTCATATGCATCATTGTGAATGTGAATCTTTATTAGGAATTCTTTAACTTGAACTCTCATGCCTCTTTATTATTATTATTATTATTATTATTATTATTTTTATTTTTTAATATTTATAACTCATCTAATTTTCTTTTGTATAAGTATCATGGCTTCTTGAGGCCATCATACCTAACTAATTGACTATTAGATGTGTTAGTACATATATCGATAATATTTCTTAGTTTTCTTAGGCTTTCTAATCCACCAATGTAGCGAGCCTAAGGTCGGTGGCTCCCAAACCAGTCGATTTTAGGACACTGGGTGAGAAAATACCCCACGGACTTAAGGACTCAAGTGAACTAGGCCACAAAATTAAGGACTTTATTTATAAAATCACCTTTAGGCGTGAATACTTATGCTTCTTGAGGCATATGTATCCAGCTTAATTAGTGAACTATATATATTTTTATTTTTTATAATTATATTATTATAATTTTTTTTATAAGGCACAAAAGTCTTTATCTTAGAATCCTAGATGTGTAAGTGTATAAGGTATACATATTTCATTAAGGTAAAAATCAAGACTAATTACTTATTCAATTTTTCCTCATATACCTAAAAAATCTAACAATTTATTTTATTTTGACAAAGTTTTTAAAAATCCTAATCATGATTTTCCTAATTCTTAAGATTAACTTGGATTTCTTTCAAAAGATAAGTCAAACTATTGTTTCCTTTTTCAAATATATATATATAATAAAAAAATTTGTTAAGTTAATAACCTAAGGTTAGTGAGTCATGTTAACAGTAACCTACAGCTAATAAATATATTTTTCTTTTCTTTTTCTATATTTTTATTTTTATTTTATTGTTTATTTATTTATTTTTTAAAAGTTAAGCATTAGTACCCTCCCCCACACTTATCTAATGCATTATCCCCAATGTATGCATGTATGTATAAATGCATGAAATGAACTGGCAGAGAGGTAGAGTTACCAATACATTGGGTTAAAAAGACCCATGGCTGTGTCTGCTTCCGGTATTGAATCTAAAAATGATTTCAGACGTTGACTATTTACCTTGAATTCATTTCCATTCTTAGGGTCGTATATCTCTATGGCTCTATGTGAAAACACAGTCTTAACAACGAAAGACCCTGTCCATCTTGATTTCAACTTTCCTGGAAAAAGGTGAAGTCTAGAATTATAGAGTAAGACTTTTTGTTCTTTGACAAAAAATTTTCTCATGATGAACTTATCATTAAAAACCTTAACCCTTTCTTTCATAATCTTCGCATTTTCATACGCCTCGTTCCTTAACTCCACAAGTTCAAAATTTATAATTTTTGAAGTGCACTAGCATTATCTAGATTAAAATTCAGCTACTTAATTGCCCATAAGGCTCGGTGCTCTAACTCAACAGGAAGGTGGCAAGCCTTTCCAAAGACTAACCTATAAGGAGACATTTCTATAATCGTTTTAAAGGCGGTCCTATATACCCATAAGGCATCCACCAATTTGGTGGACTAGTCCTTCCTGTTTTGATTCACAGTTTTCTCCAAAATAAGCTTAACTTGCCTATTAGAGACTTCTACATGCCCACTGGTTTGAGGATGGTAAGGTGTAGATAACTTGTGTGTTATGGCATATTTTCGCTTAAGAGCTTCAAAAGTTCTATTGCAAAAATGTGTATCATTATGGCACGAGGGGTTCCAAAGCGTGAAAAGATGTTTTCTTTCAAGAACTTGACAACAACTTTGTTATCATTTATCTTGCAAGGGATGGCTTCAACCCATTTAGATACGTAATCTATAGCCAATAAGATGTATTGGTTCCCAAATGAATTAGGGAAGGGACCCATAAAATCAATGCCCCAAACATCAAATAGTTCTACTTGTAGAATTGGGTTTAGGGGCATCATAGTATGGTTAGAAATCCTCATATCATTTGGCATCTTGTGCAAGTTTTGCAGAAGTCAAATACGTCTTTAAATAACGTGGGCCAATAGAAGCTACTTTGTAGTACCTTTTCGGCTTTGCGGGGACCAAAGTATCTACCGCAAGCAAATTCGTGATAAAAGGCTAGAACACTTCTAGTTTTCTCTTCGGGAATACATCTCCTAATTATTTGGTCGCTAGAATACTTGAAGAGGTAAGGTCCTCCCATATGAAATACCGGACTTGAGATAAGAACCGGTATTTATCCTATTTAGACCAACTAGATGGGGTTTGATTTGTGACTAAGTAATTAACTTTGTCGGCAAACCATGGTTCTGTAGAGATGGCTACATGTTGTTCGTCGGGAAAATTATCGTTGATGGGCAGTTCGTCGGAAGGTACGTTTGGCACACAAGAGAGACGGTTTGTGACGACATTTTCGACACCCTTTTTATCTCAAATTTTGAGATCAAATTCTTGGAGGAGGAGGATCCAACGAATGAGTCGGGCCTTCGCATCCTTTTTGAGTATTAGGTATTGAAGTACAGAATGGTCAGTGAATATCGTGGTTTGGTCCCAAGTAGGTATGGGCAGAATTTCTCCAATGCGAACATTACTGCCAAGAATTCTTTCTCGGTTGTAGTATAGTTCACTTGGGCATCATTGAGTGTCCTACTTGAATAATAGATCACGTGCTGCTTGTTATCTTTGCATTGTCCTAAGACAACGCCTATAGCAAAATAAGAGGCATCACACATGATATCAAAAGGTTTGGACCAGTCTGGAGGTGAGACGATAAGTGCAGAGATAAGTTCCAATTTAGCTTCTCCCATGCGCTACTTCACTTGTCATCAAAGATGAAGGGCATGTCTTTGGCTAAAAGGTTTGTAAGGGGTCTAGCAATTTTGTTAAAATCCCTAATAAACTTACGGTAAAACCCGGCGTATCCTGAAAAAGAACGAATGTCTTTCACGCATCGTGGAATTGGGAGTTTGGCTATGATCTCCACCTTAGCCTTATCCACTTTGATCCTTTTCCTAAATATCTCATGACCTAGGACAATCCATGCTATACCATAAAGTGCACTTTTCCCAATTTAGGGTCAAATCTTTTCGGTGCACCTTTTTAGCACTACTTCTAAGTGATGTAGACATTGGTCAAACGAATTTCCATAGACGGAGAAGTCATCCTTGAAGATCTCCAAGAAGCGCAGACCATGTCGGAGAAAAGGCTTAACATGCAATGTTGGAATGTTGCGGGGCATTGCATAGGCCGAAAGGCATTCAGTGATAAGCAAACGTCCTAAATCGATATGTGAAAGTTGTCTTTTCTTGGTCCTTCAGGGCTATTGGGATTTGGTTATACCCAGAGTAACTATCCAAGAAACAGTAATACTCATGGCGCGCTAATCGTTCCAGCATTTGGTCGATAAATGGGAGGGGGAAATGGTCTTTTCTAGTAGCAGCGTTCAACTTGCGATAGTCTATGCATACTCGAACCTTGGTTGGTAGTCGTGTTTGCACTAACTCTTGCTTGTCATTTTCCACCACAGTAAAACTAGACTTTTCTGGGACTATATGCACTGGGCTGACCCATTGGCTATCGAAAATGGGATAAATGATCTCATTATCTAATAGTTTCACTATTGCGGCTTGTACAACCTCTTGTATAAGCGGGTTTAGCCTACGTTGTGGGTCCCTCTTCGATTTAACCCCTTCATTTAGATGGATTCTATGCTGGACTATTTTTGAGCTTAGTCCCTTGGTATCGACCATAGTCCAACCAATGGCTTCCCTATGTCTCCTAAGGGTTGCCAATAGGTCTTCCTCTTACCTATTATTCAAATTGGATGCAACTATGACTGGTAGCGTCTCTTGTTCACCAAGGTAGGCGTACTTAAGATGTTTAGGCAAGGTCTTTAACTCCAAGGAAGGAGGTGGCTTGATAGGTGGAGGTGTTAAGCTTAAATTCTCCATCTCTATAGAACTTGGTCTTGCTGCCCACTCAATCTCATCAAGGTTGAGATCACTAGCTTCTAACTCTTCATCATCCTTTGATTCTAGTGTGATCTCCTCTTTGTACTCACTAGTCATATTTTCAATGAAGTTGACCTCAAAGGGTTGGTCGTTTATGTCGTAGGGGTGCTTAGCTAAGTTGAAAACATTGACTTCCTTGGTCATGCCTCCAAAATTCAATCTCATGGATCTATTTTTATAATTTATGATTACATTAGCAGTTGTTAGGAACGGACGTCCTAAGATGACTGGAGTTTGGAACTAGGATTAGACACAGGTTATCTCTAAAACAATGAAATCTACTGGGTAAATGAATTCTCCTACACATATAAGGGCATCGTTGTGCTCTCCCTTTGGAACTTTAATTGATCGATTACCTAATTGGATCATAACTTAAGTTCGATTGAGTTCGCCTAACCCAAGTTGTTGATATACGGAGAAGGGAAGCAAATTAATGCTTGCTCCTAAATCGAGGAGTGCTCTACTAATTTCAGCTTGACCTATTGTGCAAGAAATGGTGGGGGCAACTAGGGTCTTTGTACTTGACTGGGATCTGGTTGGACAATAGCTCACTAATGTTAGTGGCTAGAAAAACCTTCTTGGGCACATTTGTCTTTCTTTTCTTGGTGCACATGTCCTTAAAGAATTTGGCATAACTAGAGACCTGTTGGATTGCGTTAAAAAGTAGTATATTAAGCCTAACTTGATTAAATACCTCGAGCAGTTTCTCCATATGTGCATTGTTATTACTCCTAAGCCTATTTGGAAATGGGGCTATAGGTTGGTACACCTGTTTTGCTGACTTATCAACTTCAGTTTCTTTGAAGTTTTGTGGAGATGGAGTGAACTAGATGGAATAAACGATTGAGCTGGGTCCGATGGCATGGATACTTGATTATCAACTTGTTTCCCTGGCCTTATCGTGTGAACCAAGTTACAATGGTTTGGGTCTTGAGCCTCATTGGCTTGCCTAGGATTCCTAGGGTTTGGCAATGGTTGACTTGGTAGAGTTCCCTTTTGTCTTTCTTATTGATTCAGTTGCATCTCTATCCTAATCAAGACTTGAGCTAGTGTGTCTTGGCTTTTAACTTGAGTGTCTACCTTTCTTTCCATATTGGAGAGTCTTCTTTCCATATGTGAATTTTGAAAAGAGGGGGGAGGACTTTGGTTGGCAAAATTTTGTTGATAAGGAGATTGTTGAAAATTGTTGGAGAATTTGGGCCTTGTTTGATCATTGTTGTTTGGGCCCCATGAGGATTTGGGTGATTTCTCTAACCGGAATTATAGGTGGATGAATATGAATTATTAGCGGGCCTTGTGAAGGCTGCATTCATATGCTCGGGCAAAGTTTGATGAGTTAT
Source organism: Agave tequilana (assembly GCA_038442645.1). Lineage (NCBI taxonomy): Eukaryota > Viridiplantae > Streptophyta > Magnoliopsida > Asparagales > Asparagaceae > Agave > Agave tequilana. Next base: position 71,156 of record JAVJIF010029157.1, read on the forward strand.
AAAGATGGGACATTCCTCGAACACATGGTTCATGGCTTGACAACAAGTACAACCCGCTGAAGGTGTTGGGCTGACTTGGTTCACTGAGACTGGATGTTTAGTTTCAAGAGCTTCTAATCTTCGCATCACAGCAGCTAGTTTAGCTTCGGTAGCTATGTTTGCCTCAATGGAATAGGCACCTCTTTTAGAAGAGTTAGAGGTCATTAGTCCTAAATTTTTCAGGAGTTAGGTTCCCATTGGATGGTCTTATCAGCCAAATCTTCATATAATAACCATCCTTCATCTTCGTTCTTTTTCAAAAATCCTCCTTGACACATGGATTCTAATGGGGTTTTGTTTGATATTCTAACCCATTATAAGAGCTTGGCAAAGTCGCCATTCCTCTATCCCATGGTGAGGGCATTGGGCAGGGAGGTCCTTAAAACGTTTGAAGTACTTCTAAAAAGGTTCATTTGCTGTTTGCTTAAACTGCAAGATGCTTTTCATTATTTGTGCAGTCTTGTGAACGGGATAGAACTTCTTTAAGAAGGCTTTGACGAAATTATCCTATGATGATAAGGAACCGGCTTCTAGACTGTAAAGCCATTTCTTTGCTAAGTCTTTCAAAGAAAATGGGACAAAACGTAATTTAATGGCCTCTACTCCTAGGCTAGGTATTTTTATCATTAGACATGCTTCTTCAAATTTCCTTATGAAAAACTATGCATCCTCCGAGTCAAATCCATGAAATTTTGGAAGAGTGTTGATGCATTATAGTTTCAACTCAAATTGGTCGTCTCCTACATCGGGCAGTTGAATGTAAGATGGAAGAGAGGTCCTAATAGGATAGAACCTATTTTGCAGTGATGGTGGTTGTGCCACGTGTGAATCGGGTTTTTGTTTAGGTGGTGAACTGATCCTAATTAGTCTAGATGTGATTGGGTCTCTCGACCAAGCTGACATGCACAGTTAACAAATAAGTTCACCCAATCAATCAAGAAAGAGGAAAAAAATTATCAAAAATCAAAAATCCTAATCTTGGGTAAGCTTGGACCTAGACGACTCCTAACTTTAGACTATCTTTAGGAGGTATATTGCTGACCTTAACCAACAGTTAATCGGCCAGGTAGGTGGCAAGGTTGGTGAGAGATTATCCGTCAAAGATGTTCCTTAATTAAGTAACCACCAACCTTCAGGCTTTCGGCCCTTAATCCCCTTCCTAGACGCCAATTTGGTGAGAGTTAATTTTGAACAACTTTCTCCTTCAGCCAATCTCCTAATAAGTCCGAGTTAACCTAAGGCCAACATCTAGTCAATTTTTATTTTAGGGTTAGGGTAGTGAGTTCAACGAAAATGATTTGTGGGCCAAGGAAGGGTGATGAAATCCCCACCTTATGTTATTTATGGGTTGTGCCCTTAAAGTGATTTGGTGCACGTGTAAAGAAATATACAAGTATTTACTCAAAAGCAGTAAATCAGCCAAGGGTGATTCCTAATCTAGATGCAATGCAAACGTACCTTGTCGTCAGCACTCTTCAACAAAAATTAAGAAATTTAAATAGGCACGTGCCTATGATGCAAGAGTCTAATTTTTTTTTAATTAGTCAACTAATAGATTACTATTAATTAATTAGCAGTATGTAGGGTGATCACAGAAAAAAATTATCAAAGTAGTAAAGAGGACTAAGATCAATTAGTAGTGATTTATTAATGCCGCGGAAACGCTGCAATTGCCGCGTTTGCGCGGCTATTTATTAGGCTCTGTTGCTCTGCCTTCTACGGCAGAGGCACAGAGTAGCTGTATATCCTTAACTGTAGCTAGTTGTCCTGTTACCAGGTCCTGCAAACAGAAAGAAAAATAATTAGTTTTTTTAAGAGAAAATCGTACCGTTCCCTCTCCGGCAACGGCGCCAAAATTTTGATTGAGACAGGAAAATAATAAGAAAGAGTTAGAGTTAGAAAGTCTTAGTCTCGTCTAATTGTAACCGCGTAGTAAGGGTTAGACGGGTCGATCCACAGGGAAGGATGCGGTGGAAGCTTTTCGGAATGATCTTCTCTGTAATTGGCTTGGAAAAGAAAAAGAGATATTGATTGTGAGAATTAGATTCAATCAAGCAAAAGAAATATAGTTTACTAAGCATCTACCACTACCAAAGTATTAGTTTAAAAGAGTGAACATCATATTGAATGAAGAATTATCTACTTAAGGGTTTTGATTGAGAATCAAGCAAGATGAACAAAGATGTTGTAAACCCTAATTAGTTTCCACTAATAAAAATTAAACTATATTTCATCTTAATTTCAAAGCATAGCATAAGAAAAGTCCCCTTAAAATTATTGTATTAAAGTATTTAAATTTGAACGTTGAATAATCATTTAAAAAGTGCAACCCAAATTAAGTAAACCAAATTATTAATTCACCTTCAAGAACACCAATTTAATCCTAGGGTTTCTAAAAGGCATAGATGTCAATCAGTTCATCTTTTAAACTAAACTAGAATTGATCGAGAGATTAGCGAAAAACTATAGATTTAATTAGTTATTCATATTTTTATTTTTATTTTCAATTTTTATTTTGAATAAGAAAACTTGCATGGAAATTAAAAAGAAGAAAAACGAATAATCTAAGCAGAAAACTAAATTGAATTGTAAAGAATAAAAGAATGAAAAACCTTTTTATTGGACGTCACTAACTAATTACAAAGCTCCTCTGCTTCTTCAACAATCTTCTCTCTAATATAAAAAAAGTAAACTACAAGAAATATCAGAAAGAAGAAAAAATCTAAAGAAAATTCTAAGTTTCAGCTCTGAGATCACCCTCCTCTGTTGCTCTGCAGATAGGCGTTTTAAGACGTAGAGTCCCAGTATAACTCTCCCATGAAACCGCGTTGCCAGATTAATCCAAACGGCCACGGAAACACGGCTATAGCCGCGTTTCCGCCGCAATTGGCCACGCGCTTTCTTGCGTGGCCTTCTCTGGTTCGTCCATCTCGGTGCCTCCTTCTGGATTCTGCATTCAGACCCTCTATCTTAAGAACTCAGGATAACTTGGGAAGCAAGTTATCAAAAATCTGAATTTCTAAAAGGATTTGTTCCTTTTATCTTTATCTTTAAGCCTTTCTCCCCTTTATCTTTGTCTTTGTATTGCAAGCAAGCAGGTTTAAGTAGAAGCCTATCTCTGTTTTAGGATAGGGATCCATCTTATCCTTTTCCTCTTAGCAATTAGGAGTTCTACTTTATCCTTCCTCTTCCTTCTCTAGATTTTAAATTAATAATTCAAATCTAAGTTTAGATTAGGTTAGATAAGATAGAAGCTTTTAAATTACTAAAATAAATTATGCATGTGGGCTTGTGGGATTTTTGGGCTTCACATGTACTTTATTTCTTTATTCTTTAATTACTCAAGGCCTGCACAATATTAAATAATAAAATATTACGTAGCAGTGCTTAATAAAAGAATAAGTAGAGAAATATGATGATAAATATGCACTTTTGACTACCTATCAATATGTGTATTCGAGTTTATTCCTACACATTGATGCTACAAATGTGTTTGAGAAGCTTGTTTTTGTATTTATACATGTTTTGAAAAAAAAACTTCTTTTCTAATTTAAAGTTTAGCTTTAGAAACAATTTTTAATATAATTTATGATTATAAAATTGTATTTAACATCTCAAACAGAAGTTCACATATTTGTAATATGTGTTAATTTTTATCACATATATTTTTGCTCATATATATATTTATAAGAACTTATTTTTATAGATTTTATAGAATTTTATTAAGATTTAAAATGATTTTTTAAAAATACAAAGTATGGCTATTTTGGCCTTGAACCTGTCGACCGTGCAGTCGACCGGACGTATCACAAGCAGAATACTTGTGCACATGCAGTCGACCTGGCGGTCGATTGAGCATGCACACAAGCAACTGCACATGGTTGACCATGCAGTCGATCACTTGGGCAGAGAGCATGTTTGTCTCGACCCAGTCGACTGGGCGCAACAAATAGCAGAATGCTCTTAGTTGGTCGATCGAGCGGTCGATCAGCTACTGTGAGAATACATTGTGTTGTCACAATGGATCGAGCAGTGACCAGCAAGGTTCAACGTCTACTTTAATAGTCATTGAGCGGTCGACTGGGTAGTTGACCAATAGGCCATTCTGGGCCTGACTTGCCTCAAATAGCTATAATTTGGTATTTTCAAATTTTGTTTTATTCCTAAAATGTTATATCTTTCTATATTTGAGTTTAATCAATATTTTAACAACTGTGTTATTCTCTAATAATCTCTACCATATTTCTAAAAATAGGGGTCATAGTTGAGAGTTTTATATAGGACTTTTATAAGATTTTGAGATTTTTGAAAGATTTTTGAAAGAGAAAATTTGTGTTTAATTTTTGAAAAATCATGAAAACAAGTTTTTAGGAAATACTTTAGAGTTTTAAATTTCTTGTCTTTAAAAATATTTTCCCAAGTATTTTCTTAAGAGCTTCAATTCAAAAATCCTTAGTTTTCTCACAAACTTGAGCTATCATCTTTATATCTATCCTTATAGGGTTCTCGTTTAGTGAGATTTCTAGTTTAGGATCTTTGTGATCATCAAGTGGTTTAATTTTTATTCGCTTTGTGCTCTTCTCTTGTGTAGAGGAGTATTTGCTATGTGTATTTCTCTTGTGTAGAGGACCATTGGCGAAGTGTCCTCCTCTTGTGCAGAGGATTGAAGATTATATTCTGTGTGGAGTTTTTTGTGTAGAGATAGTGAAAAACCTTCACCCGATGAAGGTGAGGACATAGAGCAAGTGACTCAAACCTTAAAACAAATCTTTCATGTTTGCATTTATCTATTTTAATCAACTCAACTCCGCACTTGTTAATATCTTGCCTTATTATTATTGCTCATTCATATATGCCTGATATTGTTTATGTACTTACACTTATTTTGATCCAAGAAATCTATTGTACCTCAACTCTTATAAAAGAAGAATCTAGAGAAGAAGTTGTAGAGCCCTTCACTGAGAATTCGGCTTCGTTTCTTTATTATCTATTGTATGTTGAGTTTTTATTAGTTAAAGTTTTAATTTTTGCATTTAATTAGCACATCAGCTATTCACCCCTCTAGGTGATCGTACAATTGTATCAAATCTTAGATCGGTTTAACCACCATAGAGAGATCCTTATATTTGCTAATCACTATTTTTTTCACACCCATGACATCTATGGGTAAATCTAGCATCTATTGTTCACCCAAGTTTGATGGACTTAACTTTTCCATATGGATAGTTAAGATGACTATTTTTCTTCAATTCTTGGGTAGTCGTGTGGCCAAAGCTATATCTAAACCATTTGTTGTCCCAAGGGTGATGAAGACTCATGGCCTGAAATTATCGTTAAGGAATATAATACAAACTCTAAAGCTTTTTACGCATTATTACAACCTTTAAAAGATGATGATATTTCTAGAGTCGTAAATTACACATGCGCATATGATATTTGGTTAGTTTTGATCACCAATCATGAAGGCAGTACACAAGTAAAGAAAGCTAAGATTGATTTACTTAGCTCTCAATATAATAGATTTTATATGCATGATGATGAATTTATTGATAATATGCATATCTGTTTCACTATAATTAATATTGGACTCATTTCTTTAGGTAAGCCTATCAATAATGTTCAAATGGTGCAAAAAATCATCAAAGCACTTCCTAAAATTTGAGAAGTCAAAACTACCATCTTGAAAAAGCTTAATGACAAAGAGAAACTAGACCTTACTGCTTTCATGAAAAACTTGAAGGCCTATCACTCTAATTTTGATCATGATTAACTCATTTAGTTATGTTATTTAAGTTTCAGATATTAATCAAGATCTTAATTGATGTTTAGCTTCTTCAAAGGACCCAAAGTCAAGTTTGATGCTAACATGTATTGATTCAAAAGCTCAAGCATAAAGATCACATCAAGTACTCAAGAAGGAGTCTAACTCAAAGAAATCAAGTTGTTGATCGAGTCAAGTGAATAAGAAGATTATATCGACAAAAAGACTCTCGTTTGTAAGAATGTCTAAATTTGTGTAAAATTTAGTTAGATTTGATTGCTCAAGCTTACACACACAAGTTTAATATTATTTTTTGGTTTTTGGTTTAACCCATTTCATTTTAACAAAATTATAATTTGGTTTATGAAACAAAATTTCTCAAAAACAAGTTTATATTATTTTATATAGGTATTGGAGTTTATTCGTAATATTGGTGCAACAAATGTGTTTGAGAAACTTGTTTTAGTTTTGATTAGTCCCTAATATTGCATAATTTTTACCACATATGTGCAATTATCTTATATAAAATACTGCTAACAATGGTTTTCTTGTGTGATCTTAGGTTCATGGTGTGCAATGAAGAAGAAGACCCTAAATTACCAATTAATAGGTGATTAAAAGCCAACAAAGTAGCCATTGAATTTAGATGAAGATTTTGTCAGACCTGGGGACTCAAATCTGAAATCCAGAGATTACATCTGACAGGGGACTGACACGACTGCACACAGCAGGCGGCGCTGTGCGCGCCGCCCTGGTACAGCCACAGAAACGCGGCTCTGGCTGCGTTTTTGTGGCCGTACTGGCGCGGCCGCGCTAGTACCTCAGGCCAGGGGCTGCCCCCTGGCCCCTTTCCCCTGGTGCTTATAAATACCCTCCTTGGGGTTCTTCAGAGAGATATCCAGAGTTTAGGAGTTGTTGTTATATTATTTTTAGGAGTTGTAATTGTTTTGTTTCCTTCTTCTTCTAGTTTTAGTTTAGCCATTAGGGTGAGAGAGAGAGAGAGAGTGCATAAAAGTTGTATTTGAAGGGACAAGCTTATACAAGTAATTACTTCTCTTCTTTCCATTTACTTGTTGTTTTCATTTGCTTCTACCTCCTTGTTTTAACGTAACACTCTTTCTCTTTACTTCTTCTCTCTTGTTATTTCTTTTACTACCATATTTAACTAACTCTCTTACTGCATGGTTAACTAATGCTAACCCACTAATCTCGAACAACTTGATTGATAAACCCAAATGAGTCAATAGTGTCAAACAAGCCTTGTGCAAACGAGAGCTATAATATCTTAAGACGAGGGTTCTAACTCTATCTTACTCACAAGTATTCTCTTTCTTATATTTCACGCTTAACGGGTTTTTGATGATTTATGGATTGTAAACTTTACTTATTTTTGTAAGTTAGAGATATTTCTTTTAACTTTGCCGATACCATTAGTGCGCTTGTTTTTCCCTTTCTCGCCTTCTATTAAATCATGATAAGGGAATGTCTAAGTTTTTGCCGTATAAACCTAAGTTAAAGGAAGAACTTTTATTCGATTTTGAATGTGATTAGTTCTTATGCATAAGGGTTATGCTTGCCTATGATCCATCGTGAGGTTACATCTTCAAGAAGTTAGATATTAGTGGGAGCACATAGTAGAAAGTTAGCCATGCATTTTTACCATTAAGAAAATCCACTTTTACAAACCGACAAACCAATCAAAATAATTTTTGAAACAATACTTGTTTTCTTTTCAATTCTTTATTTGAAACAAAGATCTTTCTATTTACTTTGAACAAAGAAGTCGCATCAAAGCTTCCATCACTCTCCCTCCTTGTAGATACGATCCATATAGCCACTTTGTTACTACGAAGAATCGCAAAAGCAGTAACATCGACCTTCACTCCTTTACTTAATTTTGTGCATGCTTTTTGCTGATCAAATTTTGGCGTCGTTGCCGGGGAGGTAAGGCTTTATTGTTCAAAAATAAAGATTTTTCTTTATTTTTATGTGTAGAGAAGTACCAAGGAGCTAACTACTACGAGAAGTAAGATTGGCTACTACTAGGAGAAGTACCAATGACGCCCAACAGAATTATACGACGACCGAGAAGGAATTCTTGGCCGTTGTCTTTGCATTAGAAAAGTTTCGGCCCTACTTGTTAGGATCAAAGACGGTGATTTTCATGGATCACTTGGCATTGAAATACCTCATGACCAAGAAGGAAGCAAAAGCCTGACTGATTCGGTGGATCCTTTTACTTCAAGAATTTGACCTAGAAATTCGGGATAAACGAGGCATAGAAAATGTGGTAGCTGATCATCTGTCAAGAATTCCAAATGCACCGAGAATACAAACTTCGATCAACGAGGATTTCCCAGATGAGCAAATCCTGGCCATTTTAAGAAACCATGGTATGTGGACATAGTCAATTACCTGGCCACTGGATAATTACCCGCTGACTGGACAAAGCAAGACCAGTGTCGTTTCTTTTCCCAGTTCGATACTTCTTCTGAGAAGAGCCGTATCTTTTTAAGTACTGTCCCGACTAGATTATTCGACGATGCATACCAGAGAAAGAACAGAGGAGTGTGCTTAACTTTTGCCATAAATTTGCATGCGACAGAAATTTCGGTCCCCACAAGACCGCAAAGAAAATTTTACAAAGTGGGTTTTACTGGCCCACTTTGTTCAAAACTCATTTCACTTTTGCAAGTCATGTGCAAATTGTCAGAAAATTGGAAAAATTTGAGAAGAGACATGATGTCCCTGAACCCAATTCTTGAAGTCAAAATTTTTGATGTTTAGGGTATCGACTTCATGAGACCATTCTCAAATTCATTCGGCCACCAGTTCATCTTGGTTGCTGTGGATTACGTCTCTAAAAGGGTAGAAGCTGTGCAAACTAAGACCAATGACAACAAAGTTGTTGTCAAATTTCTCAGAAAAATATCTTCTCCTGTTTCGGCACCCCAGAGCGATAATAGTGATAATGGATCGCATTTCTGCAATAGTCTTTGAATCTCTGATGCAAAAATATTCCATCAATTACTAGTTATCCACTCTGTATCATCCCCAAACAAATGGGCAAGTCAAAGTGACCAATCAACAAATCAAGCTCATTTTGGAAAAGGCTTGGACAAAACTGAAAGGAATGGTCGGTCAAGTTAAATGATGCATTGTGGGCTTACCGAACTGCTTTTAAGACGGTCCTAGGATGTCTCCTTATAGAATTGTATTTAGAAAAGCCTGTCATCTGCCAGTCGAGTTAGCACACCGAGCCCTATGGGCCATTAAGCAACTTAATTTTGATCTGACCAATGTTGGAGAACTAAGGAAACTGCAGATCTCAGAGTTGGAGGAGATACGGAACGAGGCTTACGATAACGCATGGATTACAAAGAGCAGAACTAAAATTTTTCATGCCCAGATTATCAACCGGAAAAACTTTGCTCCGGGAGACAAGGTTCTACTATATAACTCGAGGCTTCACATTTTCGCGGGAAAGTTAAAAACGCGTTGGTCTAGACCATTCATTGTGCGCACCGTCTTCCCATATGGTGCTGTGGTTATTGTCGATTCTAAGAGTAATACGGAATTCAAAGTGCATGGGTAAAGACTGAAGCCATTTTTGACTACTGAGCCTGCGTCCCAGGCTGAAATTGTGATGAGTCTTTTCGCTCCGTCCTATACCTGACCATCGCCATCCACACACCACCAAAAAAGTCTAAATAAAAATTTCTTTATACTTATTATTTATATGCTCACCCCTTTTATACTTGTATATACCCTTTTTGGATATTTCTTCTTCTCCCTCTCCCTTAGCCTATTCGCATTTGGCCAGCCCGAGTCGACGGAGACGGTGATATCTTTTCTTCTCCCTATTTATTGCATTTGAATTTACATGCCTAGCATTGAGGACAATGCAGTAGATAGGTGTGGAAGGGTGCTAACATTATTTCTTTTCTTTATATATAAAAAAAAGCTCCTTAACGAAAAAAGAATTTCATACTCTTTAAAAAATACTAAAAGGTTGAAAGAATTAAGAGAACCTTATTAAAGAATCTTTATTTTAGCCTAAATAAAACAGAAACAGTGGTTTGACTAAAGAGTTGGGAGGGACAAGAAAATATCTCATACATTTTATTTTGCCTTAGTAGAATATGCATAAACACACACGCTTGGGATGTAGAGACACAACTTTGAAAAAAAAATATGGATAATTGTGCCTCAAGAAGCATGATTACTAACGCCATATATATATATATATAAGAGAAAATCTTGATTTCGTGGCCTACTTTACTTGAATATTTTACCTGAGGGGTGTTTTTCCACCTGGGGCCCTAAAACCATCTGGTTTGGAAGTCATGGTTTGATATGTGTTACATAAGTAAAGTAGAAAGCCTAAAGGAACCAAGAATAAACACTTAGATAAACATTAATAAAATAACATTCAAAGTTGAGTTGAGAGATCCCAAGCATATCACACTTGCACTTATGCATATCTATCTAAGCAAAATAAACAGAATGAGTTAGAAGTACAAGATCCTTTCTAAATTCAAAGAAAAATCATAATTTATTCTTTTATTAAGGCTAAAGTATAGGAGGACTTATGAGGGTTAAACCTAATTCTTACATTATTCGGTCATTTTTACTTGGATGATTGAAAGTTCTTTTTCTTGAAAGAGGTTTGCTAACAACTAACATTTTTCTTCATTTATTGGATTTTGTGGGTACAATCCGCTGAAAATCCTCAGCAGACAACACTCCTCCTTTAGGGGCAACTAGAGGTTTAAAGGCTTGTTGCACATGCTCAGTGCAATCACGTCACCTACGAAAGTTGTGTAATAATTCTCTTGTTGTTTTGCTCAGGACGAGCAAAAAGATAAGTGTGGGGGTGTGATTAATCTCTAATATTGCATAATTTTTATCACATCTGCACAATTATCTTATAAAAAATACTGCTAATAATGGTTTACTTGTGTGATCTTAGGTCCATGGTGAACAATGAAGAAGAAGACCCTAAATTACCAATTAATGGATGATTAAAAGCCTACAAAGTAGCCATTGACTTTAGATAAAGATTCTGTCAGACCTGGGATTCAAATATGAAATCTGGAGATTACATCTGACAGGGGACCGACACGACCGCACACAGCAGGCGGCGCTGTGCTCGCTGCCCTGGTACAGCCACAAAAACGCGGCCAGAGCCGCGTTTCTGCGGCCGTACTGGCGCGGCCGCGCCAGTGCCTCGGGCCAGGGGTTGCCCCTGGCCCCCTTCTCCTGGTGCCTATAAATGCCCCCTTGGGGGTTCTTCAGAGAGATATTCAGAGTTAGGAGTTGTTGTTATTTTATTTTTAGGAGTTGTAGTTATTTTATTTCCTTCTTCTTCTAGTTTTAGTTTAGCCATTAGAGTGAAAGATAGAGAGTGTGTAAAAGTTATATTTAAAAGGTGACAAGTTTATACAAGAAATTACTTCTCTTTCCTCTTTCCATTTACTTGTTATTTTCATTTGCTTCTACCTCCTTGTTTAGTGTAACACTCTTTCTCTTTACTTCTTCTCTCTTATTTTTTCTTTACTACCATGTCTAATTAACTTACTTATTGGATGACTAACTAACTACTAATCCACTAATCTCAAACAACTTGATTGATACACCCAAATGAGTCAATAGTGTCAAACAGCTTTGGACAAACGAGAGCTATGATATCTTAAGACGAGGGTTCTAAGTCTATCTTACTCACAAGTATTCTCTTTCTTATATTTCATGCTTAATGGGTTTTGATGATCTATGGATTATAAACTTACATATTTTTATAAGTTAGAGATATTCCTTTTAACTCTGCCGATACCATTAGTGCACTTGTTTCTTTCCTTATTCTCGCCTTCTATTGGATCTTGATAAGTGAATGTCCAAGTTTTGCCATATGAAGCTAAGTTAAAGGAAGGACTTTAAGGTTATGCTTGCCTTTGATCTATCGTGAGGCTACATCTTCAAGAAGTTAGGGATTAGTGGGAGCACTTAGTAGAAAGTTAGCCATGCGTTTTTACTATTAAGAAAAATAATTTTTACAAACCATCAAACCATTCTAAAAAATCTTGAAACCAACTTGTTTTCATTTTCAAATTTTTTATTTGAATCAAAGAACTTTGATTGGTCACTAATATTGCACATTTTTTATCATATTCTCCCACTTATTATAGAATAAAATCTGTATTTTCCTAATTAAATGTTTAATTTATTTGCAGGCCCATTCCTAAAGGAGAGTGAAGAGAAATGACCAAAAGCTCATCAAATTCTGAATTAAATCAGAATCAATTCGAACTCAGTAAATCAGGGCAGATCAGGTCGGTTCAGATCGGTTGAAAACCAGTTAGAACAAATCCCTACAAATCGATCGGTTGAAACCAAGGATCAATGGCCATTTCGTCAAAATCCCGGACTTAAACTGCAAATCCAGCTGAAGATAAAGATAAATCGAGAAGCCGGGAGCACCACCAATAGGCGGAAACGCTTCCCAAGCCGCGTTTTCGCGGCTTTGTTGGTGAGTTAGGGGGAGCGTTTGCTCCCCTATCTTCATACGCTCCTATAGGTTGGGTTTTGCCTATAAATACTGGGATTTTCAGAGCCTACAGGGGACGATCATGCAGAGATAGGATTTAGTCCATTTTTTCATTAGGTTTTTGTTTTTCTTTTCATGTAATTTTTAGTTTTAAATTTTATAAATCAGAGGAGATCAGAGTTTCATAGGAGAACGAGAACGAAGCTTGTGCTGAGAGTGACACCGGTGTAAGGTCTCTTTCTTTTCTCTTATTGTTATGAAATCGAATCTGTAGTTTCCTTTTGTATGTACTTTGTTTTTGTGTTCTTCTTCTTCTTTTCTACTTCACTCATTCTTGTACCAATTGCTATCCAAGTGAGTCTTATAGCATCGAAAGAGCCTTGCCTTTGCGAGTGCCACCGATAGCTCATGACGATGGATTTAAGTCTCTCTGTATCATTTCATGCTTGTTTTGTCTTGATGATGTAATGTGGAAGAGACAATAATCAACTCTTACGGGCTATGCACTGATTGCCTCCACTTCAAGGTAACATCGTCGCCAAAGATTCAGGTAAGCTTTTGGTCAAAAGGAGGTAAGTAATTATTTTTAGTTTTTCTTCTTTTCTTGTAACTTTTAGTTTAGATCACAAACACCACATCTTCCAAATCTTTTTCACTCTTTTTCAATTTATTTGTACATAGTCATTTTCTGATTTTCTCCACCTTCTCATTCTACCCTTTCTTCCTCACTTAATTTAACCTAATTTTTCTTTTTTCTTTTAAGAACTAAAGAAGAACTTTAACCAAACTTTGTAACTTAAAAGAGAACTTACTAAAAAGCTTCTATCGCTAGTCTCTCCTTGTGGATCATGACCCGCATATCCACTTGCTATTACAGTAGAATTGAGCACTTGCACATCTCTATTTTTAAGTTCTGAAATTTCGTATTTTTGTGCAGGTTC